>VZUI01085593.1:0-115581 GCA_013401135.1 Cettia cetti
AAGAAAAGAAAAGAAAAGAAAAGAAAAGAAAAGAAAAGAAAAGAAAAGAAAAGAAAAGAAAAGAGAAAAGAAAAGAAAAGAAAAAGAGTTCAATATCTGTGAAAGCTCCTATAAGCTTGAAATCAAGTTATATATGGTACTAATTCAATTTTGGCAAAGTCAATAGAATTACATTTTCTTTATAGAGTAAAAGCACTCACCTGCTGTATACATAAATATGATGAAGATGCCCAGGACAAGTATTATCAAGTTGGCAAGCACTTTCACATAGGCTGAAAAACAATTACACTTTGTCATCTACAATTCCTCAACATTATTTCTTCCTCCTCCTTTAAATAATGATGGCAGCAGCCTGCACATTACCTACAGGAGTGGTGTGAACAGCACACACTTAGTGGTGTTTAATATTAGGTAACACTGGAATAGTTTTCCTCTTCCAAAATGTGACACTTGTTCACAAGTTTGGGGCACTTGTAGGCTACTACTGGAATAGATTTAGACCCTTAACCGGGACCTCCTTTTAATTTTCCCTAAATGAAGAGTCTGGTCCCCACCTTTGACATATAAAAAGGGAATTATCTTGATTAGATTAGGTGACTGATTCCTTTGAGATAGACACAGAAAAAAAAGTGCAGGAAAATCATGATTTAGGATCTTACAAGATTTTTCTTTTTTTCCTTCAATCTGGAAGATAATTCTATCTTTGGAACCCTCCACAAAATTATACTTTTTAGCCTTGCTCATTGAGGAAAAAAATAACAAGAAGTTTATGCTAAAAGGTAAGATGCCTAATAAAAGAGCCCCCATATGTATCATTGGAGGTACTGTTAATATTGTAGTCTTAACTGCCATAACATTTTAAAAAAACCCAGTTTTTAAAAGGCCAGAGTTTGACTGCTGAAACACTGACAAAGGCACCTTAAAACACATTTCCTTTACCGTGAAGGAATCAAGTCTGTGAATATCTTTGTACTGGCAAGTAAATAAACTTACATAAAATAGGAAACATTTCAATGTTCTATTTACCCATCCAAGGTAAAGGGTCAAGGGATTTCTATCCCTGCTTTACAGACTCACTGGCATCAGGACAAGGAGGGTTTGAACCCTGTGTCCCCACTGGCCAGCAAGTCCCTCCTGGGGTTATCGCTCAGTAAGGGAGAAAAGCAGCACTGCTTCTTCCCTGCACAGACCTGCACTTCTCTACAAACCCATCCTGAAGCACTGTGATTTTTTATGGGTCATTTGAATCAAGCATTGCAAAATGTCATGTATTTTCCCCTCTCTTGGCCAAAACTATTCATGTAATTCAGTCAGGATGTGAAATTCTGAGCAGCCTCAATTAAGCAGCCCTTTTTTGGCAAAGAGATTTGTATGAAAAACAATACCCTTTTCTGTGCACAAGAGTTCTTTCAGAAAAGCCTCATACTGAGTCTGAGTTAAAGGTGCCCTATGCCAGAAGAAACAATACCACACACCATCTTCCCTGCACTCACCATGAACCTGCTACTTCAACAGTGAGTAAATTAAAATAAATGGGGAAATGCAGAGAGGTAAATGTTATAACAAGTGAAATAACCCAGACCTCAGAAAAGAGTGCTGAAGGACATGCATACACTTATGTGTGTATTTCGCACTTGTTTCACAAAGAGAAAGGAATTAGGAGGAGAAAAAAAAAAATAAAATTAGGGGAATGTTGGGTCTGGTAAGCTCATTAATACTGTGATCATAGAACAGCCTGGGTTGGAAAGAACCTTAAAGATCAATTAGTTCCAATCTCACTGCTATGGGCAGGGACATTTTTCTGAAAATTAAAACATGCCTGTCCAGGTCATTTTGGTGTTCCTTGAATACACTAAATTGTATGGCAGAGACCTTTTTCTTCAGTCAGAAATTAAAATCTGTTGAGCAAAGATGAGTTCTTCTCTTGCAAGGCTCTCCAGACTGAAGAGTTATAGGTCAGTGATTTTCCCCATTTTGAGTTTCATTTTATCCCATTACCCACTTTCACACAGATACTCTCTTCATTTTAATATAATTTTTAATTCCTTTCCTATCTCTGGCTTTACACCTTTTGTATTTTTATTCTTCCTTATTACTTGTCCAAGCTTCTTACAGAACATGCTGAATTGGAAGGGACACATCAGGACCATTAAGTCCAACACCCAGCCCTGCACAGCACCATCCTTATGAGTCACACCTGTGCCTGAGAGCATTGTCCAAACACTTCTTGAGCTCTGTCAGGCTTGGTGTTGTGACCACTTCCTGAGGAGCCCTTTTCAGCACACAACCACCCTCTGGGTAAAGAAGCTGTTCCTAATATCCAACCTGAACCTCCCCTGACACAATTTCAGGCCATTCCCTTGGATCTTGTCACTGGTCACCAGAGAGAAGAGATCAGTGCCTGCTCCTGCTGCTTCCTTCACGAAGAAGATATTGCAATGAGGTCTCTCCCCTCAGTCTCCTCTTTTCCAAGCTGAACAGACCAAGAGATCTCAGACACTTCTCACACGGCTTGCCCTCAAGGCCCTTCACCATCCTCATGGTAATTCTTTGGACATTCTCCAATAGTTCAATGTCTTTTTTATATTGTGGCACCCAAACTGGTCCCAGCACTCAAGATGAGGCTGTCCCAGCTCAGAGCAGAGGGACAATCCCCTCCCTTGCCCAGCTGGCCATGCTGGGCCTGATGCCCCCAAGACAGGGTTGGCTCTCCTGGCTGCCAGGGCACTGCTGGCTCATGTTCAGCTTGCCATTGACCAGGACCCTCAGGTCCCTTTCATGGCACTGCTTTCCAGCATCTCATTCCCCAGTCTGTTTGTACATCCAGGGCTGCCTTATCCCAAGTGCATAATCCAGCATTTTCCCTTGTGGAATTTCATACAGTTGGTGATTGCCCAATACTCTAATTTGTTGAGGTCTCTCTGCAGAACCTCCCTGCCTTCAAAGGAGTCAACAGCTCCTCTCAGTTTTTTATCACCTGTGAACTTGCTCAGTATCCCTGAAAGTCTTCGATCCAGTTAACTTTCTCCTGTTCAGTCAGTCCAGGTAGATTTCTTACATGGAAACCAGATATTTTCAACAACAAGATTTTTAACAACACAGTATTTAAAGAATCACAGAATTACATAAATACAGATCTAACTTAAATGTACATAACCCATACAGGAAAAGGTAAAGGAAAATTGTCTATCTCACTTCTCTCTGAAGGTGCTCTTTTTCAGGTTTCTTTCTCCTTCATGGCTAAAATATGCCTGCTCTACATTTTTGCAAACCTCTTCAACAATTTTTCTGAGTAAACTTATTTCTGTCCCTTTACTCATAAAGATTTTGTTCTCCTCTAGCATGTCTCCTTGTCCTATGGCTCTATGAGAGGAAGCTGAAACCAGCCCTCTAAAATGCAAGTAAAAGTCAATTTATGAATAAATTTTATGAATAAATGAATAAGTGACTTAAATTTTGAACACAACTGAAACACTAATCAGTCCTTAGCCTCCTCCAAACAGGTTGATTTCTCAACAATTAACATACATACCCTGTCCCGGACATTTTTATTATGAACCTTTAAATAATTTTTTTATTAGAATCTGGGTACTATTCCTGCAAATTCTGCCACATTAGCCACATGGCTGATGAAGTTCTCTTGGTTCATTTAGTATGAACAATGGGATGCCAGTCATCAAAGGTGGATGAAGGGGCACAAGGGCATCAATAACTCAAAATGAGAACAGAAAGTCTGTGGTGAACTTCATGGGCACAGGTCCATCTCTTTCTGCTGGAGACATGAGCACCACAAAGTTGGTCCATGAAAATACATTATTCCCAAAATTAGAAGCAAAGTCTGACATCTAAACAATGTTAGTTTTCAGATAACTCTCTCGGCCGCAAAAGGAGCAGTCTGTGCTCACATACACCTCTCCTGGAACTTTTTGGTAATATATTTCATAAGCTTGGAGTTCAAAAAGTACAAAATAGAAAACAAAACAAAACAAAACAAAAAAAAAAAGAGGAAAAAAAGGCAGTGGATTTAACATTAGCTTTTCATTTAACTTCACTACAAGTGGCTGCATTATCTTCATAATCACTGAAAGTAAAATCTGTAATACATTTGTAGAATAATTTAAAGTTTGAAGCAAACAAAATAAAGGTAGAACTCACTATTCATAACAACACAGCCTTCAAGTCATAATAGACTACACTGGAAGGCTCTGGCTGATGCCAGTCTGAATAGTCCAGCAGAACACAAGACAGACTGAATACAATAGAAATGTTGAGATTCGATTTGTAATATATAATTATTACATATTTTACTGTATTGTAAGTTTAAATTATCCACATCAGAGGTTTTAGTATTTCAAGCCTGTGTAATAGAATAGAATTTTTTACTCCCATTCTGACAGGAAAGGAGGAAGATAATGAATACGTACTGCAGAAGAAGAATAAAGAAAAGTACAGCTCTGTGACTGACCAATTTCAATATATTTACAAGTAGTTCAACATTTTAAACAAGAAATCTTTTTATAATATTAAGTGGAAATGGAAAATCACGACAACTAGGTAAAAAAAACTAAAACTGGGGAAAAGCTGTGTGTTGGCACATCGAGGTGTTGCAGGTCAATGCCTGCAACAGGGGAGAACACACTGAACCCACATCAGGAGACACCTCCCAGATATCAGCAGAGCTGATATTAATGGAAGACAAACATTAACAGATCAAAATTTTAAAAGGATTTTGTTTCAATGGGAGCCCTTTGGAGCTGCACTTTTGGAGGTGTCTGTGGCCCAGAACCATAAGATGACCTGCAAACCTCCTCCCCATAACCACTGAGAAGAAAGGGAAAGCCCATTCCCAACTAGCTCTGTTCCAGTTTAAGAATTATATGTATATTATGGAAGTGGAGGCATTGTAGTGACCATCTCAGGGTATGTTATGCTGCAGTACACAATGTGGCTGTGGTACCCTGATTGTCAACACGAAGCAGAGAAGAGAGCACCATATTGCCATTTGAGCTAGGACCAACACCAGCTGCACTGCAGCCTTACAGATGTGCCCAGCCTGTCTGTACTCCTGCTGTTTTGAGTAAAGTTCCTTCAGTAGCATGAGCAGTTCAAGCCCACTGGGTTCTCTGGTGAGTTTTTCATCCTTGAGGGGTTTGGAGACCTGACAGGACAAAGCTTTGAGCAATCAGGTCAGACCTCAGAGATGTCCCTGCTCTGAGCAGGAGGTTGGACTAAAAAGATTTCAAGGTCCCTTCTAGCTTGAATGTTTTTAGTAATGTACCTAGCCTGTACTGCTTTAGCTGATCCTATCATCAGTGCTCTGGTGGAGATGATGATGTAGTCAAGTTCAGGTTTGTTTCTCTCTGCTACAGTCAAATTTCTAATTCTGATATAGGCCATGAGCTCTGAAATGTAGTAACTATGGCAAATGGGAACAAAGACCACCTCTTTTTTTTTTTTTCCTTTTTTTTTTTCCTTTTTTTTTTTTTTAAGTAAGCACCTGGTAACACAGCCTAACTGTGGAGCATATGTGATATGGGTTTATTGCCAGTCTTCTCAGAGTCAAATCTTGATTAAACAAGAAAGCTAAGCCAAAAAAAACCCAAACCACAAAAACCAAGGATGAAAAGACCAGCTTGACCAGCTTGCTCAGTCTTTTTCTTGACCAAGGGGGAAATTTTTTTAAGAATTAATAGGATTTAGATACCTAAATATCCTTGAGCCAAAACAGGAGCCACAGTCTGGAAGGATGTTTTTCTTTTTCAATATGGGTTCAGGTTTTCTGCACCTCACTACTAACACTAGATAGTGGCTCCAAATCTCAGTTCCAACTAGGAATAAAACTTCCCAGTAGTTTTCAATACCACTTGTTGGGCTGCAGCTATCTCTGATGATGGCTGCAGGAAAAAAATTAGGGTCATCTTTTTTGGGAAAATGAGAGCCATGGTGATAGAAACTACCACAAAATACCACAGATCTGCCAATTGATGAGGACCAACAAAAGAATTTTCTATTGAAAATGGACAGTGAACATGCAGAAGGCTGGGTCCAGCCAGATGCAGTCTCTAGAAGCCTGTGAAGTATCTGAAAGCTGTATTGGTTTGACCAGAATCTAGTTCTTTTTCTTCATAGTAATTTGTGTGGTGGTGCTATGTTTCGATTTGTGATTAAAACAGTGTTAATACACTGTTATTGCTGATCAGGGCTTGCACAACGTTAGGGCCTTTTCTGCCTCTCATCCCACCCCAAAGGAGTTGGAGAAGACACAGCAAAAACAGCTGACCCCAAGTGACCAGAGGGATATCCCATACCATATGATGTCATGTTCAGCATTTGAAGCTGGGGTAGGAAGGAGGAAGGGGCAGGGGGACATTTGGAGAGATGGTCTTTTTCTTCTGAAGTCACCATTAGGGGTTGTGCAGCCTGGCTTTCCTGGAGATGTGTGAACACTTGTCTGCTCACACGAAGTGGTGGATGAATCCCTTGTTCTGCTTTGCTGGTGTGTGTGGATTTTGCTTTGCCTGTTAAACTGTCTATATCTCAGCCCACGAGTTTCTCACTTTTACCCCCGTGGTTCTCCCCGCCATCCCAGCGAGGGACAGTGACTGAGCAGCTGCCTGGGCTGGGCTGCTGGATGGGGTTCAACCACAGGAACGCAGGCAGAGAGCAATGAAGAGAATGCGGAAACAATAGGAAGAGGTCCTGAGGGAAGGGATTATCGGGGAGGGTTTTGTCTAAAGCTCTCCTTTTCCCTGGCGGCCGCTGCGTTCCCCGAGCACGAAGGCGAGGGTGCGGCGCTGCCAGCAGGAGGAGCGCGCCCACCGCGGATGCGGACCCGCGGCTCCTCCAGGAAAACCCACCCGTGCAAGTCCCTCCGCACGGGGCAGGCTGTCCTCTCCTTTCAAGGAGGGATAAAAATATGCATATGGGAAACCCCAGTGACGAAAACAGAGCGCGTTGTTTCCTCAGCCCAGCGTGCTAAAGCCTCCCGGATGTAGCACAGCAGGTGGGATTTTGCCGGACTTGCAGGAAGAAGATAATATGGGAAGGGGTCTCCGTGGACTTCGGAGATTCTTAGTGCCCTCTGCATCTAATTTGATCTAATACAGTACAGCACATGACGCTGCTTTGCTGCTCCTGACTGATGTGATTCCTCCAAGTCCTACTGCCCTCAGGTGGAGCACAAAACCCCCTTACTAACAGCAGCTTGCTCTCCTGCCCTTGGCGACTCGTATTATGAGTTCCCAAGATGTTTCTTTGTTCTACTTGTACTCTGTGAGCTCCCCTTAGTTTAAATCTTCTTCATGGGCTTCTTCTCTTCCCACCACTGCTCCTGTGTGTCACTGCTCTCTGTCCTTGTGTGGTGAAACAAAGTAATTCCTACACTGGTTGGTGAACGGCTGCGCTTGGAGTCACCTCTTCACTGCAGGCATTCACAGAGCCCAGGTGAGCTGCACTTCAGAGGATGCAGGTATCAGGTAGCCAAGAGCATTATCCAGGAGCTCTAGGGAGTTCATCCAGGCTAAGTGCTCCCAAGCATCAGAATAAAACACACATTTCATTGTCTACTTCATGCATTCTACTTCTACAAATGGCATGACACTGCAATAAATACAAATGAAAGAAAAGGGGTTAGAAGACCTCCAACCTCCCCAGCCTGTAACCCTAAATCATGGCTTTTGTCAGGATTGTGCTTGTTCCAAAGATAATACAATATATATGACAAGTTTCTCTGGACCTGGTTTTCTTTTTCTACGAATTTGTCCACTCTGAAAATGAATTATATAGGATTATTCACCAAACCACAAAATCTCCTCATGATGCAATGTCCCAAATAGTGAACAAAGACAAATTAGACTTTGTTGAAATGTTTTGCAAACCTTATCGGTCCATCATGTTTTAAAATTGCACCAGATTTCAGAGGCACTCAGCTTTTGGAAAAACTCTTCTTTTTTTGTTTTTCTGATGAGTACAGGACTGAACTGCACCATTGCACTTCTGGATCCTGTTTACTGCTTTATCACAGTTTAAAGCAGTGGCATGACTAATTTACAATATGTACCATTTTGTGGTGAAGTGCTATAATATTGACTGTTTACATTTCAGAATTGTCTCTCATCCAGTATGGTTTTTTTCTAGCCCTGAAGACAAGTTGTGTATTCTTCTGGGGTCTCACTTAATGGAAGTACAGCATTTGCTTTTTGTACTTTAAGTGTGTAAACCCAAAGTAAATATTTCATCCAAAGCAGTTTGCTTCCTATACCACAACTTACAAAATAACAGCTTGTCCTGTCTATCCCTATTTCAAAGGCAAATGCTCCTAAATAGCTTACTTTGAGGCATTTCCAAAGCCTGGCAAGGAAGGCAAAGTCACAGAATTGTCAGTCATTGTATTCCAGGTATGTTTTAATACCCCAAATTTGGCAGAGGAGAGGAAAATACTTACCTGCACAACAGTATAACCAGCTACAGCAAATGGCTGGATTTAGTTCCTCCAATGTTTCCTTTTTGCAGTTTTTCACCTGTATATGTACACTTCCAGAACACAGTACCTCACAAAACAGGGGCTGAAGAAGAGAACTGTCACACAGAAGGGGTTTTATTTTTCACTTTACACAACTTTTCATTTACTTCTCAGCTTAATGTGGACAGTCATGTTGATTTCATATCCATTCAATCAGATCAATTTAAAATATTTTTCTGTGAGCAACTGTAGAACACATCCAAACAATGCCCTACAATTACTGCTCCAGGACAGCATCTAAGCAGCCAGCTGTGTTTGGTTCAGACCGGGGGCTTTCAAGGAGAGATGAAAAAGAGGCAGGTTCAGAAAGAGATGATGGAGAGAGCCTGGAGAACAGCCCTTGCAGAGGCATTGAGGTAGATAAAAGATTTTGTCCAGGACCACATCAGCCAGCACAAAATGCATAGACTTTGTGCATTCAAGAGCCAGCAATCAAAGGGAGAAAGAGTTTAAGGGAAGGGAGAGACCCTGAGCCATAAGCAGGAGAGACAATGCACCAAAGAGACAATAGGGTGCAAGTCTGTGACAAGTTCATAGAGTGGGGTTTATAAGTTTAGTTTTGCTCTAGTCACTTTTGTTGAAATTGTAGGTGGTTTCTGTAAGTCAGTGGATTTCCCTCAATCAATATGCCTCAACTTTTTATATTTTTTTTCTTCACATCTCCATGGCATTACTTCACTCTGAATAGGGGGATAGAAGTCCAGCAACAACATTCCAAAATTGTTAGGCAGCTGTTCTTAAGACAGAACTTGACAACTAGAAAAGTGATACTGGCTTTAGAAAGGAGATTTTAGCAAAACTGCAAACATCCACCTAACCTTATGGCTATCCACAGGCACAGCCTCCAGCAGCTGGCAGACTTCAGCTGTGCTGGGCAGCAGCCACTCCCACACAGGCACCCACATCCCAGCGCCCCAATAAAATCATAGAGAGGCTTAGGTTAGAAGGGATCCTAGGGATCATCGTTCCAGGCCCTTGCTATAGACAGGGACACTTTCTGCTAGACCAGGATGCTCAGAGCCCCATCCAACCAGGCCTTGAACACTTCCAGGGATGAGGCATCCACAGCTTCTCTGGGCAACCTGCTCCAGTGTCTCATAGAGGTGTCTGATGTAGCCCTGCTCTATCATGTTATTTGCAGTTGTTTCAAGACTGACAAGTAATTACTTGATTCATTACAAGTCTTTACACAGTTTTCATTTCACTTTCTTAAGGTATCTGAAAAAGCCACAAAATCTGGCAAAAATGGCCAGCTCCTCTGCTTTGCATACTCCCTCCAAATCTGAACAATTTCTGAACCACCTGATGGAGGTTCCTCCTCATGTCAAAACCATGTTTGACAAAGGGAATGAGTTCTTTAATTTTCCATAAACCAACACTCATTAGACCCAAAACCCACTATAAATTATTATCCTTAAATCAATATTAAAAAAGATTCTACCTTATTAAGGCTGATCACAGAGCACTTCCAAATGCTGCACGACACAGTCAAGACATGACACAGAACAGTCTTACAGGACCGTGTTTTTGCCTAGGAGCCAAGTAATAGCTCACTGAGTAGTTTAATATATTACAGTGTGCACAACCACTGCCTGCACAACGGATGAATGCAGAGAGTAAACTACATTTCTGCTTTCTAATCTTACTGGAAAAGCTTCCCTGTAGACAGAGATCCAGATCTCCCCTGTGGGGATCTTGCCTGAACACAGACAGCGAGTTTGTGGTCAATGATGACGTGTGACATAGAGGGAAAGGCCAAGCCTGGAAGCTGAAGGGAAGCTGTGAAGAATGAGACTGACAAAAAGTGCTTCTTCATGGCAGTCTGCTGACTTTGTTTGCAAAGCTAAGAAGAGGATTTTCTGGGAAGCCATGGGTTTAGTTGGAAATGAAACAGAAAAAAGGCAAAGGGATTTTAATGTGGTTGAGAACAAACTAAGTGTTCAGTGCAGCCAAGATCAGTAGCTTAAAGTTTAGGGGCAGAAGGTTTTCCAGCTGTTCAGGACCTGCATCTCACCCTTCTTTCCCCATAATGTAGGCTGATGGTCAGTGAGGTCATGTGGTGTTCCACGTGGCATCATAATTGTCAGCACATGGACATAGGAGGCATAATATAGAACACTAGCAGAAAAGAGCAGAATGAGGAGCTCATGTTCTGCGGACAAAAACCCTCCAAAATTTCCACCACATCTGGGACAATGACTGTGGGTTACACAGTGTTTTCAGTTCTGCTTCCCCATCAAAGAAAGCCTGTCACTCCAACGTCTTCCAATAGCCAGAGTTTTCAGTAATGCCAAGGAACAACTTGTCTGCCACTTCCCACTCAAGTTTTCACACTGTGTCCTTCACAGTGTGCACAGCACACAGGACATATTGCCTTGCTGAAGGAACACATCAGTACTTCCCCTATCAGGATCATAAGACAAGGGCATTTTCAGTGTGGTTTTCTCACATCACAGCTCCCTGTTACCTTTGTCATGTCCCCCCCA
This sequence comes from Cettia cetti, assembly GCA_013401135.1. Taxonomy (NCBI): domain Eukaryota; kingdom Metazoa; phylum Chordata; class Aves; order Passeriformes; family Sylviidae; genus Cettia; species Cettia cetti. Next base: position 11,008 of record VZUI01085593.1, read on the forward strand.
TAGTGCACCTTTGCACAAGACTGCCTACTTCACCTGCATGCAAAACTACTTCTACCATGCTTTTGGTTTGGAGTGCAGCTCAAAGCATGACTGTTGTTTCCACAGGGTGGTTGAACTAGCCTTTAAAAGTCTCTGCTGAGAAGAATCCTCCTGGCACACACCACATGAGGCTGTGCACCTGGATCCAGCCTTAGAGACATATATAATGATTAAGGTAGAAATTACTTTTCCTCCTGTCATACACCAGTGCCTCTCCACTTACACAGATGCATCTGAGCTCTTTATTAGACTTGCAGAGCACAGAACTCTTCCATGTTAAGTATTTCATGGTGGATGTTGATAAAATCTGATTCTCCTAATGAGCAGGAAGTCGTTCAGAATAGCCAGAGAATTATATGCTTATTCTTTTAATGGAGTACTTCCCTACTAGTAGGAAATACGTTGACACACATTGAAATGTTACATAATTTCTTGCATTGAAGTGTTATTTCACTCCCTAATAGAACCCAGTTCATCTGAATGTTTTAAAGTCACATCTAAACAGATTCCACAATACCAGCACCCTAAATGAGAAGAGGGAGATGGGGAACAGAAATAAGCTCCCATAACCCAAGGAGACCTGCTACACCACTTAGTCACACAAGTCTATGAGGCTGAACAGGATTCACCTGAGCATACTGGGGGAACTGATGGAAGTCCTCATTGAGACACTGTCCATCATTTCACAGTCACAGATGGGTCAAGATTTAAAAGTACCACCAGCAGGTCATCTAGTCCAACATCCCTGCTGTGGGTGTTGTTACTCAGACTTCAGTAAAGCTTTTGAAACTGTTTCCTGCAGCATTTTCCTGGAGAAACATGCTGCTCATGGCACAGATGGGTGCACTGCTCAAGGGGTAATAAACTGGCTGGATGGCCAGGCCCAGAGAATGATGGTGAATGGAATTACATCCAGCTGCTAGATGGTGGTGTTCCCCAGGGCTCAGCACTGGGGCAAGTTGTGTTTAATATTTTCAGCAATCTGGATGAGAGGATCAAGTGCACCCTCAGTCAGTTTGCAGCCAACACCTGGTTGGGCAGGAATTGATCTGCTGGAGGGCAGGAAGGCTCAGCAGAGAGATCTGGACAGGTTGGTTTGATGGATCGAGGCCTAGGGTATGAGGTTCAATAAGGCCAAGTGTCAGGTCCTGCCTTTGGGTCACAACAACCCCAGGCCGCAGGGCAGAGAGGCTGGACAGCTGCCTGGAAGAAAAAGACTGGGATGGGCTGGACAACAGCAGCCAAACATGAGCAAACAGTGCCCAGGTGGCCAAGAAGGCCAATGGCATCCTGGCCTGTGTCAGCAATAGTGTGGCCAGTAGGACCAGGGCAGGGAGGCAGGGATTGTCCTCCTGTACTCAGCACTGGTGAGGCCACACCTCAAACCCTGTGTTCAGTTCTGGGCCTCCACTGCAAGAAAGACACTGAGGGGCTGGAGCCTGTCCAGAGAAGGGCAACAGAGCTGGGAAAGGTTCTGGAGAATGAATCATAGGAGTGGCTGAGGGAGCTGGAACTGTTTAGCCTGGTAAAAAAGGCTAAACTGGGGACCTGACAAGTAAAGATGAGACAGCCAGCAGAACATGCAGCCAGATCAGTGGCAGAAATCCTGCTGAAAATCTGGTGGTCATGGCAGGGCAGGGCCGCTTTCTTGAACCTGCATTTTCAAATGCTTATCTTCAAACACACGGAAGTTATCGTGCTCCCTCAATGCACGACTCTTTGCCCTTCCCAGCACTGTTAATAGTCCTACATCATAAATTCCCAGCAATGCTGAAATTGAGTGCAGCGGATGGAGCATGCATTGCATCAGCCCACTGTTTTCTCAATTCAGTCTCAGAATGGAGATTTCATGTATTAGATCATGTAGCAGTAGATTTTTCTCAGTTCCTGTGAAATTCTGCCTGTTGCAGAGCAAGCCCAGAGATTTAAATGAGTTAGTGGTCACAAATTCCTTGCTTAGTTCTGCCTGATAATAAACCTGATCCTGTGTTACCTCAACACTGCATTATGCTGCCAGAGCCCTTGTGATGCTGAATGTACAGATGCTATAATAAGTCATGTGTTCCATGGGGAAATGCTAAAAACCCCCACACAAATCCCGTGGGCATAGCTCAGTCAAATGCTACATGAACATTTTCAACTGTGGCTGTCTACCTCTGTACTACAGGACAAAAGGTATTCAATAGACAACTTCCTGGAGCTTGCTTGAAAAGCTGCTACAAAATATACAAAAAGCTAACTCCATTTGGTTATAAAAGCATACAAAAGTAGAAATATTAACAAATTCAGGGAAAGTAAGTAATTTCTGACACAGTCCCCTGCTGGAAAAATATTGCAAAAACATGCTATTTCTGTATTGTTTGTCTGTCTACTGCAAACACACAGCTATCATAGGCTGCTTGACTGACAAGAGGTAGCTAGCAATGCACTAAGAAAAAAATAAATTGGGGAATCTCACCAGCCTACATATGACAGCAGAATGAACATTAGGAAAAGGTTTGTCCTGGTTTCAACTGGGACAGAGTTCATTTTCTTCTTACAAGTTGGTACAAGGTCAAGTTTTGGATTCAGCAAAATGTGCTTCCTTGTCCAGGCTGGTCAGCACTGCCATGTTATTGGAAAGCCAGCAGATATGCCTGCAGGTGTGCACACCCACACAAATGAGACATGGGATGGATTCAAGACAGTGGATGGGGAAAAGAATACCACAGAAGTGAGCTCTGCCATGCATAAAGGAGAGCTTGTGCATGTTCAACAGAGAAAGAGAATGAGATCAGTGAGAATGTGCAGGAACTAATGGGAGCACCTGAGCAAATTTTGGACTGTGAAGACCTGCACTAAGTAATTGGTACCACAGTTGCAACTATTCATAGTAACTTGCAGAACTGTAGCTCTCATTTCTAAATCACAAGATTTAGATTTAGGCCTGGACAGTGGCTTTAAGGCAGCCACTCAAATTATTGAAGTGCTCAGGATGTTAATTTAGTTCCATCTCCAGGCTCAGCTCCCCTTCCAAGACATTCTTTAACTCATGTATTAAAGAGAAAGCTCAAGTGTTGAGCACACAAGGTAAAATATGGCAAGCCTTCAACCCTTTTCCAGATGATGAACCATGTCTTGTAGAGCAAATTCATCTCAAATTTCAACTCAGCATTTCTCCAAAGTGTGAACTCCCCTTTTCCAGGACTCTGTGGGACTTAGGGAGCATCTACAGATACACACACACACATTAACCCACCCCACGCTTGACTACTGTAGATCTCTACTCCCATAATCAAGGGTTACATGCTCCTTCTTTTCCCTTCTCACAACTATCACAGCGAGCCAAGGTGTCCACTGAAAGTGGGTAACAGAGTTCTGCACCTGAATTTCTGAGCCTGGTAGGTGTAGCAGGTCCAACAGGATGTAACTGAGACCGCCCTTGAACGGGACACAGCTGAGTGTCAGACAAAATGGTAGTGCCTTGAGGAACACCCATTTTAGAGCACAGCAGTGAGGGAAAAGTACAAAATAAAGTCCTGTGAACACCCAGGTTGAAGAAGGGAAACAAGGTGCCACAGGTACTGGAGAAGGCTCCCCTGCAGCCTGTGGAGAACACCACAGTGAAGCAGGTTTTCCCCCACAGCCCAAGGAGGACTCCACGCTGCAGCAGATGCACTGAGGGAATCTGCAGCCCACAGTGAGCCCTAAGTGGGACAGGCTCACTGTAGCCCAGGATGAACCCACTTTGGAGCATATCTATCCTTGAAGATCTGCCAACTGAGGAGAAGGTCAACACTGGAGCAGGGAAAAGCATGAAGAGGGAGCAGGAAAGAGGAATTGTTATAGACAGACCAAAACCCCCATTCCCACACTCCTGCACTGCTTGGTGGGGGGAGAGGGGAAGACAGGGGCAACAGAAATGGAAGAGTCAAGTTCAGCCTAAGAAGTGGGGTAAGGGCAAGGTGGCTTAGTTTTTCTGCTTGTTAATGATAAGAAATCAGTGTTTTTATCTCAATGCACATGCATTTCTATCTTCTTCCTTCCCCCATCATCTACTAAGGGAGAGGAGTAGGAGAGCAGTTGAGTGAGGGTCTGGCAGCCAGCCATGGTCAACCCACCACAATAAAAAAAAAACATTCAAAAAGGAAAATCCTTGAAACACTTCAGGTGAAAGGAAATGACCATTTCAAACTGTGTAAAATACCCATTTTTACAGTGATGAACCCAGAGAAAAGTTGAAAAGTGAGACTTCTGAGAATAATTATAAACTACTACAATTAAAGTCCTCTGTTCTAAGTATGTCTCCTTGCTGAACTAAGCTGGAATAAATATATCATTTCACACACCCAAGATGGTACTTATCCCTTCAAAAGCCTTGTCCAAAGACTGAAACCATCTTTTCAAACAAATGGCTCCCTGCACTTTCCTTAACCTATCCCACCATCTGGCATAAAGTCATACTGACGATTCTGCTGCCATAAAAATCATCTCTCTCCCCTATTTCAGGCAGCACCAACCACAAAAAGTCCCTGTGACACACACATCACTAATTTCTGTCTATTCAGATAAATCATGCATATTTTACACAACTGATGCAGTTTCTAGTGTTTGTTTTCTTTCCTTTCACTATTTTCTGTCTTTCATCTCCTCCATTTCTTACATTACCTAAGCAGGTCAGATTGCCAAAGAAAGTGAACATTTCTCAATGTAAGACAATTAAGATCTTCCATCTCATCTCTCCCAACAACCCTTGCTTTGTGTTTTTTTTCCAGGCATCAATTTACTATTGTAAAAGACCACAAAAAAGCTCTTTCAAGACAGTACAGCAACTACTAAATTGGAGAGGTGGTTATTTATATGAAAGGCAAAAAAATTAAAGCAATTTCCCTTCTTTATCTCATACAGATGAAATGTAAGACTTCATATGGTAGGGGAAAAAATTCATGGTTTAATTACAATGTAGCATAAACACTTTAGTAGTGGATACCAGGATATTATTGTGACATCTAAACTAGAGTTCTCCACAGACACTGTAAACAGATACTCTAAATTCCCTAAATGATTTGCATTAAAAAGTTTTATACAAAAGCAGTCAGTTATTCAATCTTTAGGATGTCATGACATGGTGAGACAAACACACATACATCAGTAAGTACAGAGAAATGTTATGCTACATTTTGGACAGTTCAGAACTGAAAGTGCTTCACATCTATAGGATAAGAAATGGCTTCATCTCCTCATCCCTAAATGATGAGAGCAAACAAACAACCCTTTAATAGGTTAAATAAACAGTGCCCCATTTATCCATGCTTGTTTAAAGTTTCCAACAATTCAGAAGGTCCATGGTGACATTTACAATCTATATACACTGTAACAAATTGTCAATGAAAACAAGTTCAGGTACTTCTTGGTTCCCAAAAGTCAGAAGCTGCTCTCTGCACTAGAGACAAAAGCTACCTACAACATTAGGTCAGTTTTCTGTTTTGCCTCTGTTTTGGTTTTTTGTTGTTGTTGTTGTTTTTGTTTTTTGCCTTTTTTTTTGTTTTTGTTTTTGGTGTGTGTGTGTTTGTGTAAAAATTAGTCCTCCCAATCCACCTTTAATTAAATAAGTCCCTAAGTCCTGATCATATTTAACAACTGCTTCCTCCCAGTGTTTAAGGCATGTTCATTAGATGTCAATGTAGGGGTACTGTCAGAAATTATAATATCACAGGTATACTAAGAGTCAGCAGATTTACATAGCAACACCACTCTTTACAATATCATGTAAAACAAATTATTATGATGGAAGTTGTTCCTGAGTTAAAATTTGCTAAACACTGCTAATGTTAATGTTTTCCTTTTATACTTCTTCCTCTGGAATGTCTTTCACATATGCTCAACTGAAAATTAAAAATCACTCTGAAAATACCCTGGATGTCAGAAAGTGAAAATGTTAGCAAAATTCTAATTATATTTGCTTTCCAATAAAGTCTAAATGTGGCCATGATAGTATGAATTTTTCAGGGGTTAGTACCACTTAGTTTTTAGCAAGAATATTTTCTAAATATGAAGATAAATATAATGTCAGTCCACAACTTTGTGTAACTGCAAACATCAAGGAAAGATTTTGGTATCAAGAATTAACAAATTTAAAGTTCTGTGAATGTATATAACTCTGTTAATGTAGATGTTTTTCATTTTATTCTCCTTTAGAATTAAAGGAAAACATTTTTAAATTGCAGTAACATAAGACACCTACAAATATATTCAGCTTTCTAAAAGATCAACTTGTCTACTCAGGTTATGAAGCATCCATTCCCACAGAATTGTTTCTCAAGTATAATCACTGACAGAAATTCCTATTTAATAAAAGCTGTTCTTGACTGAAAAAAGTGGGTAGCTTTAAAAGTAGATTTTTCATTAGATATAAAATGTGCATGACAATTCCTACAACCCAAATCATCCTGGCTCCAACTACCTGAAGTTTGTACACACATTTGCTTAAGTCTGAGCATTACATGTAGCAGGAGTTAAAGGGCACTAGAAAATCAGAATGACAAAAGGTGTGACTCAAGTCTGTGCTATACCTGCACTTCTGACTCAGCTGAACACAAACCCCTCAGAAAGCTGCACTGTCTGGAGTCAAATCCGAAGTTTGATGAAATCCATGAGAACAATGAGCTTTAATGGGTATAGTATTTTAAGTGCTCCACCTGAAGCTCACTGTTTGCAGTGATGTATCATTTATCTTAAATACAAGAAACTGCAGTGATTGCACCAATCAGACTAGGGAATTAATGTTCTTTTATGTATTTTAAAATCTGTCAGCAGTGCAAATTATGAATTACAGTACGATTATTAAAAAAAAAAAAAACTTTCTTCCACATTTCTATCCATTTAAATCCTAGTAGGACAGAAATCTGCAACATGCAAAGAAAACAGGGTGGGAAAGGAATGACTGCTTCCACAGTATGGGAACTCCAAACAGCGTATCTTATATAGTGGTATAGAAACAAAGCTCTGAATGAATTTTGGACTAGCCCATGTGTCTTACGCACAAAGGTTAGCTAAAATTTTAATTGCTGTGACTATAAAATATAAATAGCAACAATTTATTCACAAAATTCTGGATTAGATTGATTTTTTTTCCTTTAACAAACTGTATTATATGTTATCAGCCAGCTGTATGTTTAAGCACAACAATAGAAAATGTAGTACATAAACACCTAAAAATCACAGTCATTAAAAGCAGGCAAGTACATCAGTCTTTTGGTGGCCGAAGCACAACAGATTAGTCTGTTGAACAAGTGTATGTGAATGTAAATTGTGGACATTAGATTTGTTAAAAATTGTTTTGACTGTCAAAAAACAATTTCTTGTATTTTAATACTGTTCTTAAGGAACTGTAAACTGTTTAAAGTAACAGGTAACAGTAAAGGATTTAAATATAGTGGTAAATAGGAAAAATAGGGGTTTAAATTTGCATGTGTGGTGAGTGGGTAATTTTGAACTCATTCATAATTATCCACAAAGAACTCTGACCTTTCTTAGGTAAGACAGTACTGCCATAATTTCTAACACTTGTGACCATTATAATAATACAAGAAAAAACCCCCAACATATCAGTCCTGATACATCAATCACATATGCATTCTAAATTACAGCTATTTACATGAAAAATATATATTTAATTAAAAAGCCACTGAAAAACATGGACTTTTAGTCAGGTGCTGCACTTTTTGCAAAATGAGGTAATTTGAATGCAAACAAATTAAGTTGAGTAGAGTTCAGGATCCACGGTCTCCATGCTTAAAGTACAGATTGCTTTAGTAAATGGCTTGACTCTTTCTGTATGTTCAGAGCAAGAAATCACTAGATCCAGTTAAATCCTGTTTTATAGTGCTCTTGATGCAACACTGACTAATGTCAGAAGGCTTCCCAGCTCAGTTTTACAACTGGTCTTTCAATAGAAAGAAGAAGGGGGAAAAAAAAGAAAGTGGTTATAAGTTGGTTTCATCCCAAGATGGATCATTCATATTCTTTAAAACTTTTCTAACAAGCTTCTCCAAGTCCTTGCGAGCTCTTTGTTCCTCTTCTAATGATTTCTTCATCTTTTTGTTATCCTGTGTAACAGAGACAGAGATATTATTGGTTTGTTTTGGGGGCTTTTAACAGATCTGGCTACACATACACTGTCAATTACAAACTCTGAAGGCTCTTCTCAGTAAAACCAATATTAGTTGTTCAAAAGCAAAGCTTCTATTAAATCTGCACAAGTTACACACAGTTATTTCACACAATGCAACAAAAGCTACCAAATGGAAACTGAGCTACTTCCTATTTGTCCTTGGGGGGCCTTTATACAGCAAGTGCTAGTAACAGATGGCCACTAATCTTGAATTCTTCTGCCCAAATCTGATCAATGAGGAGTAGAATATATTTGTCGCTAATGGAGAGGGGAAATGGAGCAGTAAGCTGACTAAATACCCTCTGTATGAACCTCCTGTGATTTTAACTGGTTTCAATCTCCAAAAAACTTCTTAAAACTTTATGCAAGTTAGCTTGCTTCATTAGGAATGTAAATAGTTGCAAGGAAAACCATTACATCTGAAAAGTGTTTTGTAACTAAATTTTAAACTAGACTGATGACTACCAACAGTCTAAGAGAAGCCTGAATTTCAAGAGACACCATCTCTCCACATGTATATTAACAAGTGAGTTCTCCCTGTTTAGTGCAATCAGGCAATATTGAAGTAAATGAACAACAGGACTGTAAGGATGACAGGGACCAATCCACAGGAATGCTTATAGTATTTAATCCTGTACAGGTTAAGGTGATGCTAGGAACAGTAGGGAAGCAACCAGAAGGTAAAATAACATTGAAATAAGACCCAAAGACAAGTCTAATGGTGTTTAACAAACACAGGCCTTCAATCCATGGGTCCAACTGGACTCCCATTAGCTGTCATTTACAGACATTTTAGAAATAGGATGGGATCACAAAATCATAGAATCTGAGTTGAGTTGGAAGGAATTCATCAAGATCATTAAGTCCATCTCCTAACTATGCACAGGACACCCCAAGAATCACACCATGTGCCTGAGAGCATTGTATAAATGCTTCCTGAATACAGACACACTTGGTGCTGTGACCCAGGCTGCTGGGCTCCCTGGGGATCCTGTTCCAGTGCCCAGTTACTCCCTGGGTGAAAAACCTTCTCCTAATTTCCAACCTGAACCTCCCCTGACTCAGCTTCACCCTGTTTCCTCAAGTCCTGACACTGGTTGCCAGAGCAGATTAGTACCGGCTCCTCTTCTTCCCCTCACAAGGAAGTTGTAGACCTCAGTGGGGTCTCCCCTCAGCCTCCTCTTCTCCAGGCTGAACAGATCAAGTGACCTCAGCCCATACAGCTTCCCCTCAAGGCCCTTCACCATCTTTGTTGCCCTCCTTTGGATGCTCTCCAAAGTTCAGTGTCCTTTTCTTTTATTGTGGCACCCAAACTGCTCCCAGCACTCAAGGTGAGGCCACCCCAGCTCAGAGCAGAGGGGACAATCCCCTCCCTTGCCCAGCTGGCCATGCTGGGCCTGATGCCCCCAGGACAGGGCTGGCCCTCCTGGCTGCCAGGGTGCTGCTGACTCATGTTCAACTTGACATCCACCAGGATCCCCAGGTCCCTTTCCATGGCGCTGCTCTGCAGCTTTTTGTTCCCTGGTCTATGCTCACCAGCAGGGTCTGTCACCTCATCAACTCCATTCACTCCTCAAGGCTGTTGGGAAACTCGGAAAGCTCATTATTTTATGTTAGAACAGATTTAAGTTATTAAGTCAGCCAATTCAGGGCCAGTTCAAGTGTATTGCCTGTGGAACAACAGCTATGAATAGCCAATGGAAGCTGCTAGAGGAAGGATCCCACTTTGCAGTGGTGTCTATACCAACAAGGACACTATGTACTCCCAGAGAACCTTTATCCAAAAAGCCCTTGCCAGCTCAGAGATTATTTCTGCCACTTCTCTAGCTGGCAACATCACAGCAGCGGACCAATAAATGCCTTTAAGATGAGATTCCTGAATTCCTGATACATAAGAAAATTAAATCAGGCTTTAATATGTAAGATGTAAGATTGGAAGATGTAAGATTCTGAAGAACATCTACTTGGAAAGACACCAAAAACAAACTGTTGCATGAAGCTCAGGAGGAGGTGATTTTTTGTTTAAGGGTCATAGAGCTGTGCAGAGCCTCAGTGAGGCTGAATATGTATTCTTTGTACAAAAAGCAGGAGGCCACAGGAGTACTCGTGGGCTATTACTGCAGCTTTTATTACATGAATTGTAGTTTTTAAAAGACTGGCAAATTCAGATCTAACCTGGGACACTCACTCTTTGTATGCTGAACACAGCAGAATCTAAGTATGCAATAAATCAACTATCCTATTTCAAGGAATATGCAGGACATCCTGAGAAATACTAGGTATGCTTCCAGACAAAAAAAAAAAAAAAAAAAAAAATCACATTTATAGGCCCAGACCTGAAGAATTTGAATATAAATCCTTTTTACATTAACACAAATATTATCCAACTTCCAGGGTCAAACTGGTAAGCAAATTCACACCTTGCACAGTGAGGAAAATCCAGTGCTTCTTTTCACCTATACATTAAGCAAAGATTACAGCACCATAAACACTGTTAAAACAAGCTACATCCTGATAAGATGATATTTTTATTTATTCATGGTGGATATTTAGAACAAGTGACAAAAATGCACCGAGAGCTACTGTGAAGCCCCGATTTAAAAATCCCATGTGATAGGCACTGAAAAGGACTCTTGTCTCTGGAAATGAGTAATTTTAAGAACTGATTCATAAGAGGTGTTCAGGTTACTTTAAAATTGTACCATTTTAGAACTATAAATATCTGGTTCTATTTAGGCCTTTAATAGCATTCTTGAGCAATTCAATCTCTGCAAGCTTACTTTGCTGGTGATACAGCACAACTGAATTTGCTTAACACTTCCACCATTTCAGAAGCTGCAACATCCAAAACCAGCTTAATAATTCACTTCAGAGAAGCAATCCTCAGTGCTATTCTCAAAAGACTCATGACAACAGCAGGGAGTGCTTTTTGGCAAATGATATTTTACTTTTAAAATTAAATCTAGTCCAAAATTCAAGTTCATGACTATCAAAGTGAATTTGCAAGCCATATTTAGTTTTATAACAAGCCATCTTTTCTTTCTCCACGTTGCTATAAATGTAGCAAATTACCAACCTGTCTTAACTCCTGTACTTCATCCTTTAATGCATATACTGTGTCAACAAGGCTTCTAAAATGAAAAAAGAAGATCATCTGTAACAACGGTTTTCAGAAATACACATCTAAATCTATTATTAGACAAATCAGTTTAATGAAATGCAATTAAATAGAAAACACCCCATACCTAATAGCTGATTTTAAACCTGTGTTAAAAAACACCCATTTCTAATCCTGATTTATATGCAGTAAGGCAAGGACTTGTTACCTGCTTGTGTGACAAAAAACACCTCTCAAGCACTTATGGACCTCTGCTGGTTTCTATATTACAGCTTTCTACAACAGAATTGTAGTTTCATTTCCAACACACACTTTACCAAAAAAGTAGAATAACACCACACACTAACTAGAGGGATGACACCAATTTAAAACTAAAATCTGACAGCACTTGGAAAAATTATTTATAAGTGAAGCACATCACTTCTTGGCATGGGTAGAACAGGTTGCACAGCATATAGAAAGAAACCAGACATTTAAATGAAGGCCAACTGCACTTTGAGGACTGGCAGCACACTCCAAGCAGCTGTATTCCAACTACAAACATACCATACACACCCTACTATAATGGGAGACAGGAAGAGGAGGAAGAGTGCAAAGTTTATTATTTTAATTCATCATTCATTAAACGTTTTCTTACTTCTCTTCTATAACAGTCTGACCATTACTTTTAGTTTCTTCTACAATAATTTTTTCTTCTTCTGGAAGCAGGACTTGAGGAGCTGATTCTTTACGGGAACCTGTTGTAAAAATAAATTACAAAATGAGCAACTCCCAAATACCACTGGGGCATTTTAAAGATTATTCTTTCATTCACTGCCTGATACAACCCCATGACAAAGGTACACCACTTTCCATTTCCCCCTTCCCTCTACACATGAGCTGCTGACACATTTTTTTACTTTTCAAACCACAGCCCTACAACAAAAATTACACTCCCATCCCACTGGTGACATAACTCCTGAGTCATTGATGGGGATATTACACTGTTCAAGGCACAGTGCACTATTCAACCATCAGTAAAGGCTGTGTAAATTCCCCATACCACACTGAGAAAGACATAGCTGTGTTTAAGCAACAGCGATTTAAGTGTCAAAGACAGATTCTGATCTCACACTGATACAAAGCCAAGATATAATTCTGCTCTAAACCCATTACTCTGTCAATAAGGAGCAGAACAGTGGTACCAGATGGCACAGCAATTAAAGAAAAAGAAGTAAAAACCCTTTTACTCAAAACACTGTAAGGACCACACTGTGTGTGTGCACACATATACATGCAAATACTCTTACAGATAGCCTTTTAGTCCTATAATACATTCCTACCAAATGACACACAGTCGTTGTATTTAACAAATGTTTTAAAAAGCACTTCATGGTTTGATGATAAAAACTCAAAACATTCCAACATCTTCAAAACTTTTTCCACGCATTACAATTTATAACATCAAGATAAAACATAGAAATGTAGTTCTTACTAGAAAAGCTACAACTCAAATGTGCATCCACCCATAAGTATGTATTCTATAAACATTACTCAATTAGGCTGCAACAAATTACAAGGCTGTTTTTCTAAAGAAGGTCTGTAAATAATTTGGTATCTAAGCATTTGTTCAGAATTCAAACACTGCAGATAAAGCATTGAAGTTCGCACATTTTTTAACTAAGACATTGGTTTTAACAAACAAGGTACACCTGCCCACCAATTCACTGCAGTGAACTTTCATTAACCAGGAATTTCTCAAGTCTCATACAGTTTGAACTGATAACTTGGTACTACAGAGCACATGCCTGTCCAGAGAAATTAGTAGCTGAACAGCTGCTTTTGTGCTAACAGTGCTCTTCTTTTATGGTTGATGGTAAAATACATAATATAAACAAATAAATAAAATGTTGAATAAATCACACTTATTACAAAATACTTAATTACCAAACAGCTGCAGTCTTGAGTTCTGAACAGTGAGCTTACAAGGACCCTATCTTAGCTGTACATGTTTAGCTATTTAAACTATTTTAGCAAACAATGAGAAATGTCTTTAATGAAGAAAAAAGTTTCCTTAAGCTTACAGTAAAGATCTAACGTATCAGTATGTGATTGTCAAAATTATATAGAATAAAGAGAACAGCAGATTTGAGAAAGAATCTTGTCCTTGAAAGCTGTAAATTCTTCTTACGGAGCGAAGAAATCTTTTAAGGGTTAATACACTTCCACTTATTTTCCAGGAGGAACAACCTATAAAACAAACACATCCAAATTCTGTAGGGAGCTCAAGGACACTTCCCTGTTTGCGCTGTCAATCTCTAACTGTAAAAAGCTCTCTTATGTTTATTTCAGTTAATTGCTTACTGCTCTGCTTTATTAGCCTTGCAGTTAACACAGAACTGAATTAAATGTTTTATTAGGAATTAGTTGGCAGCAGCTGCTACCAGATCACGGCATTTGGGGTCTCTGTGCTGATGTGGAACTCACCTCAGCCCAGCACAGGCCAAGGGAGACACTGACCAAGGGGAGAGAACTGCCACACATTTCTCACCCGTGACTCCCTCCACCCAAACGGAGCAGACATTATCTCTCCCTTTGTATAGAGCTGCATCCAACTGTCTGCCTGGGCAGGGTAACATGGGTCCTTGCAAAGCACAAATAGCATGGAGGAAGACAGCTTGACAACAAATGTCCCAGCTGTTCAGTTATACACACAACACACGTGAAGCAGATGTCTAGAGCAGCACGTCCTGATGAACGTACAGCAGAGCACAGCACACAACACTGCAGAGACACACAAAGCAGCTCAACATCACTATACACACAAGAAGACCTCACGCTACACAAACACACAATGGAAAACTGCTGCTGTGAACACTGACCTTCCTGTGCCACAGGACAGTAACTACTGTGGAACACGAGTTTCACTCCTGCCTTCACTGCTCCAATACCCATGGTCATACAAACTCCTATCTATATGTCAGAACTCTTGCTGCTCTTCTGGTTTGTACTTAAGCAAAAACCCCCACATTTTCTCCTTGATCATGGCTTGGGTTTTGTGAGCTTTGGAGGATTTTTTTGTTATTCTTTTTTCCTAAACCCCACAAGTCCTTGCTGAGTATCAAAGGTACAAACACACAACACATCTATCCTGCCACAAAGGATCCAGTCATCAAATGAGTATGTTCACAGTAACATCAGACATGAAATGTCAAGTTCTAAAGGCAAAAGGAAGCATTTTCAAAGTCCAGCTTTTCTGCACCATTTATGCCAGCAGCTATAATTTTTTTTTTATTATTATTTTTAAGTGCTATTTTTTTGCAATTACACATCAGGAAATAACTTCAAGCAGAGTCATCACTGGCACTCAGCAAGATCTGGTAAATTCCCCCTTGTGCCTTTATCAAGTTCTTTATGCCTACTCTCTGTGTAACCCTTTCCCTCCACAAAAGCTGAAGCTTTAGGAGACATGAAGAGAGGGTTGTGTTACAGTACAGTGGGAACTTCCCACTGAAATAATACGGAAAGGACAGTCTGGAAAGTTCGTACAGCTCAGATAATCCTAAACACCTTTGAGACATACTCCACATTTTCATGAAATAGGGTGGAAGAATCAAGTTACTTGATTCCCCAATCCTAAGCGTCCAAATTTCACACTGAATTTTATGACAAGACACTGTTTCAAGTCAAAAAGGTCAAATGACTATATTTAAATAGTCAAACAACTGCCTAATCTACCTTGAGAAAACAAAACCACAAGTACTAATCAGGTAGTTTGTTGGGGTTTTTCATGTAGGGATTTGTCGTTGTTTTGTGGTTTAGTTTGGGTTTGGTTGTTTGGGTTCTTTTAAGATGGACACCCTGCACCCCAAGCTACACAAAACAGGGTTTCATTTGGTTTTGGTTTGGGTTTTTTTTTTTTTTTTTTTTTGAGGGGGTGGGTATTGAGGGAAGTAAGTTATTTGGTTTTGGTTTGGGTTTTTTTTTTTTTTTTTTTTTTTGAGGGGGTGGGTATTGAGGGAAGTAAGTTAGATGGAGAAGAAAGTAGTTTGACAAACCCAAACAATTACTTCAAGATTAGCAAATAAATACTAAGGCCAAGTAAGTTGCCATAACTTCTCAACAGAGAACTCTTAAATCCAAGGTCATGGAAGAATGACCCCACTGGTTAGAAGTCGGTTGAATAATTAAGGCAAACAACTGGCCACTACAATCAAGATTCAACTAAGTTTCCACAAATTAAATTCCATGAAAAAAATAAAGGTATCTATTCAATATCAATACCTCTCAGCCCTAGAGTGGAGAATAAAGAATTACAATACTTTTTGACAAAACCATACCCTAAATTATAAGTTTAGCAAATTTAGCTTCCTGAGTAAAGCCAGTAACAACACAGCCCACCAGACATTCAGACCAGGGCTACAGGCCTTAGCAATACCCCCCTAAACAATGTGGTGGAACACCTGAAATACAAGAATAGCCCCCAGCTTTTCGTTTTCAGTGTCTGATCCCCTTTCCAGCTAAATCAATCAGCCAAAAACAAGCAAGCAGTTCTGGGCATTTCTAGAAATAAGGAAAGCTGAAATCTGTTTGGTTATTTCTATGGTTGAAAGACCTCATAAAAAAAGTTCACTTTATACCTGCCTAAACAGGTAGAGTGTCACTCCTATCCCCAGAGGATGGTCTTAACACCAAACCAGGAAAATACTATAGCAGAGACTGACTGCCACAGAGGTTCTTATTGATGTCTGTTTGCAATCCTTACCCACAACCACAGCCTTTTATTCACTTTCTGCCAAAAGGAGCATGACATCTTACAAAGTGATTGATACAGAGTCAAACCCCCTGCCGTGGGCAGAGACACCTTCCCCTAGACCAGGTTGCTCAAAGCCCCACCCAAATAGTCCTTGAGCACTCCCAGGGATGGGGCATCCACAATTTCTCTGGGCACCATGCTGTTTTTATGGCACCATCCTGGTTCCTGACAGAAGCCAGGCTTCAGAAAGAGCTGCACTGGTAAATAGTCTGATTGTCTGTTTTGAATCATTTAGCAGACAAATATGAAGGGAGTTCAGAAGTTTTGCAGGACGGAAGCAAGAAAAGGGGGGTGTAATTCAGAAACCTTTCCACTTTAACTGGATATTAAATCTCTGCCTATGTTCAAAGACCTTGTCTGTCCAGGAACCATTTAAGCCAAGAGCAAAATGAGGTGGGTATTCACATAATCTGCTTAAAGTAGCTAATTTGAGGGCATCAGCTACAAGACAGCTCTCCCCAGTCAACTAAAAACAGCTTCCTCCAGCTGGCAAACGGGAGGAAAGGCTCATAGTCATACAAGACTATGACTGTCCTAATTTAAGGTATGGAAAGCAGATGTGTGGGGATGGTGGTAATTTCGAGAAGTGCATAGAATTATCTGAGGCTGTGAGCAAAGACTCTGTTGTACAGCTTTTAAGTATTGCTGCTTTCTTCACACCTTTACTGTGATTAGGAGAGGTAAGGAGGGGAACAAGGCAGGGATAAAGGTCAAAATTTTGAAACACTACTTGTAAATACACAGTTCTGGTTTTCAACAACTCTACAAGCTAAGAAGCTCTCAGAAATTAAATTTACTTTCAATGAAAGTAAATGAGTTTCAATGAAAGGAGTGTGACTTGCCACTGAAAAACAAGTATGTGCATACCCAACTGTTTAGATCTACCATTAACCACTGGCATGTACAGACAGGTACATTTCCTAGTGAAGCAAATGTTAGACAAAAAGAAATTACTTGTCTTTTAAAATATTCAGTGTTTTACTGCATTTGTTATATTAAAGATGTTAAAGCAGATGAGCAGACTGGCCAAACCTTTTCTTTCTTAAAAAAATATTTCATGAGGTCCTAATACAAAGAATTCTAAAAATGCTGCTCCCATGTGTTGAGATTTAAAATTTGGAAAAATCTGTGCTACAGATCTGCCAAAATCAAAAGGGTATCCTTTACTATCTTTGTAAAGAAAACACAAATCAGAACCCAAATATCAGCTAAACTCTAGTTCACTGTAAAAGTTACACCATTGTTTGCAAATTCTTGGGAATAATAAAAAAAGGTTTGGGCATAAATTGTTTGGCCTTTTTTTTTTTTTTTTAACTAATAGAGATACACAAACAGGAATAAAACCCCACACGATTCAGATGACTGATTTAGGCAGTTTACAGCAATATGTTTAGATGAGTAAAACGGAAACAAAGTGGACCGAAATATAAATTCATATGTAAGTGTTAGTCATGTAAGAACAGAATGCATAGTTTGTAAAGACAGATACACCATTTGAAAACATGGGAGATTCCTAAGGCAACATTTGGAAAGAGGTACTCCACTGAACTGCCTGTATTTAGCTAACCAATACACAAACTTCCAAGAAAATGGCTGCGGGACTAGAGTTGCTACAATCCTAGCAAAACAAATTTATGACCTTTTAATAGAGAGGGGTGATTATTAAATTTATTCTGATACAAACATTTTAGCACATATATTAGCTTATTGATTTGTTTAAATTCATTCATATGTAAGTATCTTTTAAGTAGAAACATTAAAGATAACTCTTGCTTTTAAAAAAAGTTATAATATTAAATCATGAAAACACATAAGGTTACATATACCCTTAGTATATTCATAAAATTTCTCCCTGGCAATAGGACCTGCAGAAGTAGGTTTTAGATTGTTCCAATAATTCAGCCCATGCTTTTACTGAGAATATATCAATTAAAAACAAACAAACAAAGAAACCCAACAAAAAAACCCAAAAAACCCAAAAACAACAACCCCCCCCCCCGAACACCTAAAAGGAAAAAAATAAAATCAATTTAACAGGAGAGGAAGGCAACAGAAAAACAATCTATAGGTGGCAATGTCTCTGAAATTAATTTTAACGAAAAAGAAGAAATAGAAGAATACATATTTCACATTACATTGAATTTCCTGTAGATGTCAACTATATTAAACAATGACTACACATTTATGTCAAAAAAGGTCTTTCACGTCAGCATTTGATTCCTCTGGGCAGAAGGAAGGAGGAGAAAGGAGGCATAGGGAGAAGAGGATGTGTTAAGTTACAAGTTCTGCTGTCCTTTCCCCCTGTGCAATAATTAAATATTAAAGTCACAGTCTAGCAAATGCAAAATTTATTTCAACTGTACATAACAGATGTCCTTTTCATATAAAACAAAACACTTAATTGATATATGCAACCACAAACAATATGCATACTGTACAGTACAATGAAACATTCAGATATACATCCATTTTGCATTTTCCAAAGGCAGTCACCTACTAAAGATGGCTTCTCCCGTTCACAAATGAAGTGCACAATATATATTATCCTTTCTATGTTTTACGTCACTATATACACATTACTGTGTTTTGGCAAGATTATGCAAAACACCCAATCAATATTGGTTGGCTTCAGTTTATGGTAAGTACTAATTTATATGGAAACACTGCATGAGCCATGAGAAGAGGGCCTGACAATGGCTTGAACCTACCTTCCGACTCAGGTTCTCCATCCTTCCAGTGTAACTGTACACATACAATTTACAGAATTGCATAAACATAAGGTACTGTTATTACCATGACTAAAGTTCCACAAAAATAGAAACACTGAACCTTTGGACTGAATACCACCATTTCCACATTTGCCTTTTTTTTTGTTTGTATCAAGCATTTTGCATTAATACTCCTGATTAGTTCACAATAGTTTACAGCCTGTAACACTGAAGACGTAGAATGGTTTCAAATGTGCTGTGATGTCAATATGAGAATACACAATATGAGAGATCCTAATTATGACAGTACTTAATGATTTAAATGCTACAATAATTAATGGTGGTAAACTGTCAAAGCTTTGGTGCATAGAAAGTCAAAATCTTCGGATCTGGATAACAAAACTTTTTGTGTGATAAGGAAAGTTCAAGTGCAACAACTGTATTACAAACTCATATTTACACTATATAACATGAAACAGACATAAAGGAATAATCATTTATCCAGTGCAGAAAACATTATTTAAGCAGAACACCACAGCATAAGAAACAGGGCAAAAAACAATTCATACTTTCCATATATGTAAAAAAAAAAAAAAAACAAAAAAAAAAAAAAAAAACAAAAAAAAAAAAAAAAAAAAACAAAACCACAAAACTAAACCAAAAAACTGACTGAAAGGAAGAAGGGAGTGAAGTGGGTTACAAATGTGCTGTGAAATGATATGGAGCACATATACTTATTTCTCTAAGCAAGACTCCTCCATTTGCAAAAGGTTCAACATACACAAGTTCCTGGTCATTACATTAATATATGACCAGCAGTAAAATGTACCCCTGAAAACCCTCCTTGGTAAGCACTACTGCTTTTGTTAGTCACATTATAGAATTCCAGCAACAGTGAGAGAGGATAGAGCAGGGGATCAAACAAGACTGAATGAAAATTGAAGACATGAACTGTCTTGAAAGATTTTCTCCACACTGACCACCTTCTGGAATCATGCATGTCTAGCAATTGCATCTTTCTGATCATGTAACCTGCATAAAGGTACTGATTACCTTTTAAACAGTGTGATCAAGTTCCCAAGCTGCAGTTAAATTTCATCATGATTAATCTGAACTTGTTCATAGAGTAGTATCTGAACACTGGATAACATGCTTACGTGAAAAGTGATAAGGGTGTTGCACTTGGGAACCCTGGCAAAACCGAGAACTGTTTCTGTCCTTTCATCACTTTCACCACACTTTTCCTTAATGCTTACAGAGATTTGGAAAACATGCCATTTTTGTTTTGATGCCAATTACGTTAGCAACAAGACGGAACACACACACACAGTTCACCCCAGCAGCGCCCCAGGTGCAGGTTTGAGACCTTCAGCTGTGCACAGCATGTCACAGTTCTCTGAAAAAGCCAACATGACTGTAAGTGAAGAGCTGCTGCTGAAAACAAACCTGCTTATGAGAGAAGTTACAAGACACAATAAAATCTGTCACAGACATGCTCCAAACAGTACAACCCAAAAGCCAAGCATTCTATTATTCAGAAGTTCAAACAAGCCAATTTGATCACAGTTGTACCTAGAGTTTCAGATGCTGAACACTGGAGCCTCCATCAGGGGAATCATTTTCATCTTGTCTTTTCAAGAAGAATGGTCAATTGAGAGTTGACAGTTGACAGTATTTTAACAGGCAAGTAAACATCTAAACCCTGCTTTCTGCCACACTACTGCATACAGTAAAGTGACAGTATGACCACAGGCAACATGAGAGTACCAAAACACTGCATGTAATGAGCATGGACTGCCAGGTTTTCATGACAACTGCCAGACTGGGGTGGGGAAAGAGCAGTGAGGTCCTTCATATAAACGTTTTAAGCAATGAGCAAAAGACAGCAGTATAAAACCAGAAATTTTTATGGATTAGCAAATGCTCTTCCAAACGAACAGGCCAGATACGTGAATATCTGAATGATTTTACAGCTCTTGTACTGCTTATTTTTAAGCTGCGTTTCACTTTTTCTACCAGCTATGTATTTGTTAATAATATGTAGAAAATTCAACCACTACCACTAAGGTATTTCCATATAGCTGGGACTCAGCTCTCAAACCAGTATGGTTTCAGTACAAAATATAAAAATGTGCTTATCCAAAATAAAAAAAAAAAAAAAAAAGAAAATAAAGGACCTGTTACTACACTGACCAAGTCAAAAGAAAAAAAAAAGACCATTCAGAGCTACAAATTAACATCTATCAGTTAAAAAAAAAAAAACCTCAAGAAGTATCATCCTTAACAGGATATACACTTTTTAGAATGACTTATTTGTACGTGTACTGAATTGACAATAGAGCCTTCCACCAGGTATAACTGAAGTTTCAGGAGCTCCCTCAGAAGTTGTTAAAATATCACATTAAAGAGACAAGGAACAGCAAGAAAACATCTAAGAAAAGCAGGCTGTGATACAACAAGCATTTGTTAAGAAAAAGCTCAGAAGTGCATTAGTTCTGGTGAGAGATATATGAGCAACAGCTCTTACGAGATGTAGACCCCATTCTGTAACTATGGGCTGTCCATATACTGTCATAGTCAGAGTCTTCTGAGAGGTCTGAAGGCTCCAAACGAGAAAGACTACTGCGACGACCCAAGGAGTCTAGACTTGATTGGTCATCATCAGCCAAGACGTGATTATGCATCAGGTCAGTGCCTTGCCATGCTAAGGATGTATAGGTGAAATGAAATGGTGGATGTGGATAGGCAGAGGTGGGATGAGGAGGAGAACGTAAGGAATAGCCACAACCAAACACATGAAATAAAAGCAAAAAGGTGATGGGAAGAGAAGGAAAAGAGAAAATATTGTTAAAAAGGCACCAAAGTTGGTTTTTTCTTTTTTTTTTTTTTCTCAAATTTGTTTGGGGTTTAGCTATAAATTACAGTCAGCACATAAAAATGTTTGAACTGTTACAATACAATTTTGAAGTGGTTTTTAAGTTTCTAGGCAGTCTCAGTTGAGAATTTTGAGTAACAAAATATTGTTTGAAAGTAGAATTTTTTGAAGAGGAAGTCAGGTTCTTTAGAAACAGAGTCAGTTCTGGTCTGGGGAGAATTTGACCGGGCACAGAGCAGTAAACAAACACAGTAAGCCAGCATGATCCAGCACCAATGTGAAAAGCAACAGCCCCTTCCCCATCATATATTTGTACCTCATCCTTTCCCTCCCTTGCAATGACACAGTCTTTTGTACAGCTGCTTCATGAGCTGAGCCAGGAAACAGCTTCAGATGAAAAAATCTTTTGTAGGGTTAGTTTTTTCAAGCAGATAATTTTCCCACCTGCTCACAACACAGCCAACAGAAGTGCTTGTGTCACCACCATGAAGAGGAAAATGAAGGGGGGAAAAGAAAAGCAAAGGTTTTCATGCAGAGCAGGGCTGCTGACTACTAAATCAGCAGCAACATCTTGCACCCATTGAAGGAGATTGTCCAAGAATATTCTTTTCTGTGCCTATACCCCTTGTAATTTTTTAAGCCATGTGGTAAATTAACTCACAGAAAAAAAGGGCCAAAAACCTAACAGTGTCACAGCCTAGCCCATTCTGACCCCTCACTCACATCTTCCTACACACCTGAGTCTATCCCCATAATTAAATACTTTTAGATCTCTAGGGTAGTTGGTCAAACATAGTAAGGACAGTTTTCTTATTTTTCAAGGCCTGGCAGTATCCAAGGACTGAGGCCATGCAAGTGGCCATGTTATGAGCCACCACACACATGATATTGCAGAGGATTTTAAATCTTCATTTGAAGCAGAAATGCAAAATAAGATCAGTGTTCAAAAAGCACGAGAAAGACTCTGTTCTTTCATTTCCATCTATCTACCCAAATTAAATCCCACTTCTTTCCCACCCAAACAACTGATAAAAAGCTGCTTTGCTACCTCTAATGCCACACCTTACCAGTTGGCACTGGTGCCATAGCCCTGCTGTACTGGCACTGCCAAAAGCAGCAGATTAAGGTGCAGGTAGGGGAATTGCCCAGTGAGTGCTCTGAGGGGCAGGCAGAATATTAACAGGGAGGAAAGAATGGAGTATGTAAAAAACCACCACACTTCACAGGTGACAGGCAACTTTCTCATTCTATTACTCTACACTGACTACTGCTCCAACAGAAGCAATTCCAGCTTTATTGGTTCTTTCCTCATTTCCAATTCCAGTTTACAAATGGACCTTCTGAAACCTAGTCTTAGGTGACACTGCTTTCCAAACAAAGCAGCTGTGTGCCTAATCACTATTTTTTTTTTTCTTGCTGCAGTTAAGAGCAAATAAAAGCTACTGACTTCTGATGTATGCAATGATACCCACAGCACTATGTATATTTCTTAAATATACATAGACAGGAAAAAATAGGCAAGCAAAAAAAAAAACTGTATCCACTTCATATCTGCACACACACACACTACTGTGCAAGTGCAAATGTTTTCCCAACCATTTCTTGTCACGTTATCCTTGGAAATAACAGATCACAGCTGAGGTGTTTAAACAGCCATCATCTCCTTTGATTTTGTTTGGAACAACAGTATATCTTCAGAACTTTGAACTCATTCATTCCCTTTATCCAATTAAACACACTACTGTAAATGACTGTAGGGCTATAAAAAAGATTATATTAATAAAAAAATAACAGTAGTAGCTGGTTTCATGATCTTGGAGATCTACAGTTCATTAAGACAGAAAAAATAAAATTAAGACTTTCATTGTTACTTGAGAAGTTTTTACAGTCTAATATAACTGCCATATTCCAATTGTAAGTTACATAGGAAAACAAAGTAACTGTATTTTTCAAGGTGGCAGTAGCAAATGAACATGTATTAGGAAAATTCAAGAACTAAGCCAACAATTGCATTTTAAGACTTCAACTGTCAGCATGAAGTGCTTTTGCTTGGAAGCAAAATGGGCCTAGAGCACTGTAGGCAGCAGTAAGAGTGAGTAATATTGCAAAATTTAAATAGCTTTAGTGGACAAGAAGTTATGATGCCCAGTCTTCTAGTTCCAGCAAAACCAGCCAAGTACTTCAAGATCATTATACTGTGTTCCAAGGATCTCCAAATTAAATTTGTATTCAACAGTGCAAAAAGGAACAAACGCAACAGCATTTTCTCCTTCCTTGTGTAAATGGAACACATGCTGGTGGACTCCCCTGCTTTGAGCAATGTTTTACTTACAATACAGAGGAACTCCACATGGCAACCTTGATTTGGATTAAATGAAGTAGGACCCCAGAGGCACGTTACAGGTTTTCAATATGCTAGGTATTGATCTGAGAAACTAAAAATGGCTTTAAGCAACACACGTCTGACAACAATTTCTCCTGAAATTATGAGATGGGATTAAAATTTGTAATTAAAACTAAAAACAACTAGTGGCAATAAAATGAAAGAACTTTTTATAGGTCTAGGTTACTTTTTCATGGAGAAAGTCTTTGTTGAACAGAACACAACAAAAATACAGTCCTCCAAAACTACGATGACTTCTTCATTCCTCCTACTTACCAGCTTCTTCATATTTATCCAAAAACATACTGATAGCTGTTATATTCAATTCAGACACCTTTTATTCATTGGTGAAGCTTTAGTACAATTTTAAAACATGACAAGTAATCACATTTGGGTTTTTTGTTGTTTTGGATTGTTTCAAAATACTGAAAAAAATTATAGTCTCTAACCCTGGTCCTCGGCATCCAATACATAAACACCTGGCATTGATGTTAAACCAGAAGCAGGTTGTTATTATTATTTGCAGGTCCAGCTTGCTATTTGCAAAGGCCTGAGAATATGCAGCACTCCCTTTTGCAAACTATTTTATTTGTGTTTTAGTTAGCCATTTCTACCCATTTAAGTACTTTCTAACTTACTTGAATTTAGCGTTTGACGTGTTTTGGCACTTGTGCAATATGCTTCAATGACTTTAAGAATTTGAGCATCTTCTTCTAAAGCAGCTGTACCTAGGATCAATGAGAAAAATAGAATTTTAAACATGGGCATATTTCTTAATATAGAAAAGCCTTTGTAAATCAGTTCAGTTGAGTCCAAAGTTCAGCCTACTCAACCCTTTAAATTTTTTTTAATCATACCATTTTAAAAACCAAACATCAATGAACAAAAGTAACAGTTTAAAAAGACAAATACTATTTTGAAATGCTTAAAAAAATCAATTCAGACTAACCATTCACACATTCAAGACTTTTTTTGAGCATCTCATGTTGTACAGAATGTGTTTTGAAGTGTGAGGACTCTCAATCTAAAGCAGTCATTTTACTGAAAAACCCCTATATTCTCAAGTTATTATAGAAACACAGAATTCAATATGCATGCTATTCCATTATTTAATCAAAGAAATCAAGAAACAGAATACTAATTCACAGAAAACATCGTGAAAACTTTCTGCATTTGTGCATATATATGTGTGTATATATATAATCAGATTTAACCCATTCAACAGCACACAATTGAAAATAAAACTCAGAATTAACAACATAACTTCAGTATGCAAAAGGAAAGACACCACTGCGAAAAGTGACTACTCTAAACTACCCAGACTTCAACATAGAAATAGCACTACTGAACAAATTTAACTATTCAAGCTTAACATGGCAACATTTTCCAAAAGGTAAAGCTCCACAGCAAATCTCATTGGGTGACTCAGTAAAAGTACTGTCAAATTGTTCACTAGCAATAGAGTGAGATTCCAGTCAGAAATCTAGAGATGCCTCTGCCATTATTAGTTTAGATGAAACCAAAAGTCTATGTGCAAGGCAAAACAATGTGTTGTTTTAAAAGCATTTTTCCTCTTTTTCCCCAGGAGACAATTAGGTTTGAAGATTTCCTGCTATATGAATCTGAGCAGCTCTCAACATCAAAATGCAGTTGTATTCTCTGCCAGCCAATCCATCTGGTTGTTTTTTGTGATTTATTATCACTAGAACAAAGCCAACTTTCCAAACATTTGTTGGGACAAGCTAGCTACTGCAGAAATTATCTTTACCCAATATAATTTTCCTACAGTTTAAGAGATGCAGGAACTCCAAAGTATGGGTTATCCCTCTTTCAAGGCAGTAAAAAATAATTGGATTTTGTAGTTAGAATGCAGCACCATACTTCTACAGTAGCAGGACAAATACTAAACTTCTGAAATAGCATTTTGAGGGCACTCAGTTGAAACATCTCAGTCATTTTGTCTGTTGAAATGCTCACTTGACACAGCAGTTCTCAAAACATAGCCTATAAATCCTCTGGATTCCTGAGAAAGGAAGTAACAAAACCCAGACCTCTCTAACAATATGCTTTCAGTTCAATACAAGTGGGAAACTTTTATAGCTCCACAAAAAAGTTGAGAAAGTTGAAGAAAAACTAACAGAAGCTTCTAATTACTGACTAGGGAAGATGAGTACTAAGAATCTGTAAGAAACACTCTTTGACTAAAAGCTACAAAAAATACCTTTCAATAGAAGTTATCGAATCAGGAGTAGAACAATGTATTTGCAAGCTACAGACTCCTTCCTTCTCCCAACTAAGAACCCTTAACTCCTCCCACTGTGTTCTTTAAGAACTGCTTAACCTGCAAGTTGACAGCTTCATCCTCATCATTACAACTACTCAACCTCCATTCTCCAACATCTCAAATGAAAAAGCATTACAATACTTTCATTTTTCCTAAACAGATGCCTTCCTGTAAGGATAAAACATCCTGAACTATAACATCCACCTGCTGCACATCCATGCACAAAGAGTCATTCTGCTCACTAACTTAACCTTTGCCACATGAAATTCACAGAATGTTCAGAAGGACTAACACCTCAGACAAACCAAGAGCACCCAGAGGAAAAGCTTTTTCTCTCCAACTCTATATAAGCCTGTGAGAGACAACTGTCACAATAACATACTTCATGGCACAGACTCTATCTTAAAAAGCCCATGAGCAAAGGACAGACACAGAGAAGTAAAAGCTACAGGAAAAATCTGTCCAATAAAACACCCTGTCTTTTATTGATACAAGTAATCAGATTATTCATGCATACAAATTTCTAAGGAAGAATTACAGCAATGTTGACAACTAAGAGAATACTGTGTTCGCTTGGTAACAATTAATGCTCCCTCTAGTTCAAATTATCCCAACATCCAGATTTTGACCTCTCTCTTTCTGTACATTACTCAATCTTTCTCACATCAGCATTTTCCTTCAGACTTCATGCATTCTAAATATCTGTGATTTATTTAGATACAGACACGAGCAAATGACTTTATTTACAGGAGATAAGAGACAACCGTTGGATCCTAGAAGGAGTGATTGTGGAAGCAACTTGTCTTCAAGTCAGCAGCAGTAACAGCTTTCCAACACGGAAGACAAGAGAAACTCTTACCAAGACCAACTTAAGAACATAACTACAAAATATTCTGCAAGATTGGTTCAGTATCTTCACATTGTTGTTTACAGTACCAAAAGACAGGTTTACCTCACTGAACATCACATAGCTCTGTAACCTCCCTTCCTTCTGTAACAAACAGAAACAGGCACTTCACAAGCAGACATCCACTGTAGCAAGCAGTAAAGCTTTACAAAGCAACTAATGCCATCACAGCACAAGATGAATATAACAAACCATTCTCTGGAGATACCTATCCCTCTCCCCTGACATGAGAGACAAAAGCAGGTGACTTGCTTATATTGTATATCTAACTCTTACAGAATTTAAACTAATGTTAATTCCACCCTTTGTATTATGAAGATATTTGTTCAAGTCTTACTTACTTTTTCTCAGTGCAAACTCTTCATCTGATGGCTTCCGCTCTGGCTTGCGTTTGGGAAGCAGCTTTTTCATGGTTTTAGGACTTTTACTGAGATCCTGTATAGGAAAAATAAAAAGAGTAGAGCTTTTAGACAGTATTTCAAGAATTGTTCATGTTCAATTTGCCTGAATTGGTGGTCTTCCTCTCTACTCTTCCTCCAACTATACACACAGCCAAGTATTTTATCTGTTCTATTAACAGAAATATACACAAAACCTGCTGCAAATGCATTCAGCCTGTTTGGGAGCTAGTGAAGGATGAAGGGAAAAGGCAGGAACACATTAATAGGTCCTTTTCCTGAACAGTTGAAGAGACAACCCATTCACTTGTCTACTGGAAAGCAAGTAGAAAAGGACCTAACAAGGAAGCTTGGCAGGTACTATACTCTTGAAAGCCAAAATTCGTTTAAGGTTTAGGTCTGTTTTTACAGAGGTCTACAGGAAAAAACAACAAGAACAACACAATAAACAAACAAGAAACACAGCATAATTTCTGCTTGAAATGTGGTCATGATAATTTACAGGAACAATACTAAGTTTCAGGAACAAAAGGAAGATGCTGATCTACCCTTCACCTGAAGAATACATCTTCTGTGAAAATACAGAACAAGAAAGTAAAAATGTGACTGAGCAGGACCTACCAAAGATGATCAAGATAGATTTTGAATGTTATTGTATACTAAACACTATAAAGATGATTGAAATTTTAATACATTGGAGAATTTAGTGGCCTACACATGAAAGCATAAAAGGATTTTAAATTAGATTACAAAATGAGCACATAGTACAGCCAAACTAATACAGCTAAACAAAACAATCGCTTCTAGTAGCTAAGTCTCAATACAAACTCTGCACTGCAGATCAACTCTCACTTTTTCCCTGTTGTTTAGGAGATTTACAAAATTACAGGAAAGTTAGCTACACACAAAAAAATTCACGACTTCTTATTGAAGGTCTGCCACATTGTCTTTTTTCCTGGCTGCTGCATCTCACCTCTTTATAGCAAAGAGCTGCTGAAGGCCGTAGTGGAGGTGCAGGCCGCAGGCAGCTCAGGCTCCAAGGCTTGGGCGTTTTCGGAGGTTCCAGTGGTCCCCAGTTTATTGTGGTATGTGGAGTCCCATGATGTGATGGATGGGGGAGAGTGTGGTAGGCAGGAGTCAGTGGTATTGGCTTGCTGTCTGAATGCTTGCTGGAGGGAGTCACTGGGTGGGAAGGAAGCTGTCAAACATGATAGGAAAGGAAAGAAAGCATATTATCATAATGGAGACATAGCGTCACCAAGGACTGGTGAAATAATCCCACCTGCTATAGCATTTCTGTTTATTACAGCTGGCCTTTGAAAAATTTTGCACTAAATTATTTTTTGGAAAAAAGAAGCTTAAAATTTTTTTATTGTCTACCACAGACAGAGCACAAACTAAAGAAAGAACTGTTCCCACTTATCTTACCAGTAAGGCTGGAGCTAAATTTAGAACCATTCATATCCAACAATTCAAATGCAGAACTCAAAAGAAATAACTGTTCCTCCACAACCTGTCAAGTACATCACCAATTATAACCAACTGTTCTAAGTATACTTAAAAGATGGTGATGTATACACTTGGTCAAAACAGAGAAAGTAATGATAATGAACTTTCTTTCACCCCACTAAACTGTTACACTGCATTTTAAGCATTTTATTCTTTGTTCACACAATTAAAAACAGAATTATCTTTTTACCTATTAAACTACAGTGACAAAATTCAGTTCTTGTTACTAATGGCTAAAAAAAAAGGCTTCCCATGGTGTTATATTTGCCAGACAGCCTAATTCTGCTTATTCACTTCAGTCCAGAAGCTTGCTCTTACCGTGTGAGATGGCACAGAGTGAGGTTTAATGGTGGGATTCCCAACAGTTGTGACTTTGGTTTGCTTCTGCAGGTGATCCACCCATTCATGCAAATCTTGTTGGTTGTTACAAGATACTAATATCCTTTCAATCATATTTCCTAGGTGATAGATACCAGAAAGACATAGGAAATGAAATAAGAACAATTTAGTTGATCTGACACGATTAAAAAAGACACTAATTTCCTAAAAGATTATGCCCTCTCAAGACTAAGCAAAAGTTTAAATCATATTTTCAGTACAACAGCATCCCACTTTTCCAGGTTGTAGCACACATCGCCTCCATGAATTTATTTTTAGTCAAGCACAGGAGTTCTACTTTTTTCCCCTAGCTCTAGTAACTGAGCACAAAACCTTAAATGACAAGAGTGGGACACAGCCTCATCTACTAGCCTTACACTTCTCCATCTTCCCCAGCAAAGCCAGCACACAGCCTAAAATGTCATTCTTGACTCTGTACACTTCAACACAGGAAGTTATAAGAGCTCACCAATCTTCTCTCAGAAGAAGGAATAAAATTAAAGCTAGGGCAAAAGTCACTTGGAAATGTAATCTCAACCAAAGATAACTTTCATTTCTGCACTTAGCACCATTTAACCCATAGCATTCCCCTTGAGGTCAGCTTCACAGCTATTATCGCAAAACCCCATTTTTTTCTCAACATAAACAATCTCTTCCCCTGTGACTCATGGCATTGATATCATAGTTGAGACAGTCAAAATTAGTTTATTTAAATGCAACCTGCTTGGAGGTAGAACTGATCCAGGAATTGAAGGAAGATATGAAACTCCACCATGGGAACCCTGCCCTTTAAATTAGGACATACATGATGTAATCAATGACTAAACAGATAGAAATTAACCAATATAAGCATAATGGTAACAATTATTAACATCAGAGATGTAAAAGGAGCATCTCATTTTCTCAGGAAAGAGATGGAAAATTTCTAGAAGAAAACTCTTGCTCAAAGCTCTTCCAGAGCCTCTCAAATTCCTATTCTTTCAGTAAATAGTGTATTTTGAACTGCTTCATCACAAAAGATCTCCATGGCTGCTGCCTCCATTCATTAAGATACAAAAATTCCAGGATGAATCCCAAGCAAAGAGCTCCTTAACTGCTTAAGAGAAGCAGTAAAAAGCAGCCTTCAAGTGAGGCTCTGGGTAGCTGTGTTACAAAGTTTGTATAATCACAGGATGGCTGAAGCTGTAACCTCTCTAGGTCACACTCCCCACTGCTCAAGCACAGACACCTGGAGCTGGTTGCCTGGGATCATGGCCAGGGAGCTTTCCAGTACCTGCAAGGACAGCCATGTCCCCAGGCACCCTACGCCTGGTCATCCTCACAATAAACAAGTTTTTTCTCTCTTCAGAGTGGGCATTTGGTTTGAAACAATATATCCTGAAATGACTAGTAAATGAAAATACTAATGGGCAATACCTGATATTTCAAATGCATTTTTATGGTTTTCACTGTCTTCTAGCTTTGTAATAGTCATTCCTGTCATAGGCAGTTTTCCCTTAAAAAGAAAGATGGTAACATTGACATTAATGACAAAACATAAAAACATTACCAATTAAAGAAAATACTAACTTTAAGCTCTGAAAAAAGACATTCATAGTAAATTGATACATATACTTCAATGGGTTTAATAACATTTAAAAATCTATACAAACATCTCACAATGGGAGTTCTTCATATGTCCAACTTCTGCAAATGATGTGTGACATCACTGTGTCTAGCTGATACCTATTCAGGCTACAAAATTCATATAAATACAATAGTGATCATTCCTCAGTCTTGGGTTCTTGAAACTGAGACCTTTAGGATCATCCACATTATATGACTAGAGGCAATAGTGACTCTTCTTTAAGCACACTTGTTTGCAAAACTGTTTGATTAGCTCCCAGAATAAGGTCTGTAGAACAAGTAAATTTATAAAGGAGTATTTCACTAAATAAATGCATCAATTAATTACTGAAGATTTATTTCTCTAATAATGCCACCACTAAATTCCCTCACAGAAATTCTTTGAGGGGAAAAAAAAGGCAGTGAACACCTTCAAACTTGTAAATTTTCTTCAGAAGAACATGCTAATTTTGCAGAAGATCCCATTTTAAACCCAGTCAAGCAGGAAAAAAAAAAAAGTCAATTTAGGATAATTTTTTGACCCTTTAGAAACACAGAAGAATAATAAAATTGAGTATTTTTGGGATGAAAATGAAACTTCAATAAAAGTTCTTTAAGACAGATCCTGTATTCTCCTGCACAGAAACACTATTCAGCAAATACTGGCAAAAGCACAAATACTATGTCCTGTGGAATTTTGGCTCCAACAGATCAAAAAGAATAAAAAACAACTTCACGTTTTCTTCTTTCCTAAAGACAGCAGAACGGACAAACATTTCTTAGAAGCTTGAAAACGAAAAATCACTTGGTATTGCCTGAGCGTGCTCAGCCAAAAAGATACCAAAGAGAAAGGAGGACTTCTCTTGTGGCAGCTTCCCCACTGAAGGAAACATGATGGCCATGTGCACTACACAATGAGCTAAAATTTGCTCTTTTCCCTTTTTTCCAGTGTTTGCTGGTTCATGAATAACACAGCATACATCCATAACAAGAGAGATGTGCAACAACTGCTGACACAGGAGTTTTTGAAACTATATACCCAAGATGCAAGTGCTTCTGTGAAACACAGCCTGGAGCTACAGGGGAGCCAAGACAAATGGCATTCCTGCACTAGAGCAGCTGTTCCACCTCTGGAACAGGCCTGTAGGGCAACAGCCTCGAGTACTCAGCTAGGAAACTTGGGAGAGGACTCAAAGACTGTCGCAAGAGACATCCACAGAACAGAGATGCAGGGTCCTTAGAAAGTGGTCGTGGGTTTTCCTTTACTGTGGGACAACCTCCTCTTTTATACAGAATGTCAGAGGCCAATTTGATTGGTAACACAAAGGTAAACTTTTCTACCAATTGGTCATCCCAGAGGGACATCAGAAGGCCCCTCCTATAAGAAAGAATGTAAACATTCTTATATTTACAAAACAGTGTTCTTCTGTTTACCAGAAGAAAGCCTGGGAAAGAACCCTTCTTAATATCAAAATAACCAGGCATGAAACTCAGGACTACAAAAGACTGTATCTATTGGCTGTGAGCAGGGGATTGGTGAAGTGTAGCTCCTGGTGCTCAGGTCCCTAGGGCTACACTGTGTGCACTTCAGGTGGTGTTACACCGGGGAGCCCCAGGCTGGGCCAGGGACTGAATGCCAGTCCATGCATCTGATCTTTTCTCAGAGTTAGAGCATATCAAGCATACATTTGGAGCATGCCTTCCACTTCAACTTCATCCTGAGGGAATCTTGTCTGTCAGCCCCAAAACACTTCTATTCTGTGACTCACCAATCATTAAACAGAAAAAAACCTAAAAGATCAATTTTGAAAGTGTGCCACTGTTTCCAAGATAAAACACTAATGTGGATGCCTCTAAACAAACTAATTCACACTAACAAAAGCTTAAGGGGCCTGTGCAATTTTGTTAAGTCTCAGCAGCAGTCAAAGAGCACTAACAACCTATGCAGCAACACTGGCTTCCCACATAGAGCTAAAAAGCTGGCAATACTTCCTTTTAACAGCTACTACTAACAGGGTAAAAAAACCAATGTCTTCTTGGTGATAGTCACAGCTACAAGGAAAAACCCTGGGCTCCCAGAATTTTTTAAGTCAGATGACCACATCTTATTGCAAATATTACCTTTTATCTTTATAAATGCGAAAGTTTAATAATCCTTCCAAGTTTCCTATGAAATATCATTTGGAAAGAACACAACCCCCAACACATTCTTACACATATGTAAATGTATTACTTTACCTGGTAGATAAACCCACTCATTCTTGGGCTGGCAGATAACATTAGCAAAATGTTAGGGAAGAGAAGAAGATACCTTTCATTCTTTTCCTTGTTAAAAGAAGAAAATGAAAAAGTAAATACACCATCACAAGTCCCCTCTCCCATTTTTCTATTACTAAAAGCTATCAGCATTATAACTGGATGATTACTCCACAAATACTTGCTCAGTGCAAAACCCTCTCTGTTGTATTTAGAAAAATAAAAAAAGAAAAAAAAGGAAAGAAGATGACAGAATTAATTATTTTCTATTTGAAAAGTGCTACTAACACATGCCTATACTTTTTCCAGTAGAATACAGCCTTGTATTTTAAAACAGAAATTTTACAGTCTGGGTGAAATACTGATCTTGTTTAATATGATAACTGTTCGGCCAATTTCAGTAAAACCAAAATTACATACTGGATCTATTTCTTCCTATAATTTAGATGGATACTGTTACAGTCGTATCGAGACTGTGGTCTCTCAAATTGGAGATCAGATTTTTAAACTCTGGATTATGCTCAGAAGTAGAAAAAGCAAAGGAATAATTACTACTGTCACAACAAAAGCATTCATTATTTGTTCTGGTTTTAATTTGCTGGTTTCGTGTATGAAGTTGTCCATTGTGGTTTTGTTTTGGGGTATTTTTATGGAAGGAGAAAAAGTTTACTCTGAATCTACTGCTACTGACAACAAAAGGGAGAAGCACTAAAGTGTAAGAGTTTAATGACAAAATAATTATATCAACTGACAAAGCCACCATCCTAATTTCAAGCATCTTTGCAAAATTACAAGTCCTTAGCAAGTTTTAATGTTTTTAAGTAAACACTTACAAATGTCTATATCAGTTTTAGAAAGACAAAACCAAACCCAGTTGCTTTTGCACAAATGGAGCTGTCGTGTATCTTGCCAAAAAGCTGTAAAGCTAAACAGAAACTTCTAGAAGTCCACTGCATTTGGCATTTTACCTCATGATGAGAGTGGGGGATTATGATTTGTTTTGCTGGCTTCAAAAAGAGACATGACTGCAGAAGATGCACTATCAGCTCTACAGAATCTCATTTATTTACTTTAACACCTAACAAAATACCTGAGAGAAAAATATCAAGTGACTAACTTTTAAATATTCAGTTGCATAAACATTTTTCTTTTTCTTCATATTTATGGACCTCTTTGTTCTAAGGGAGGAAATGGACTGAATGAGGTTACAATTCAAAAGTGCTCATCAGGTTCAAAGCCTCATTGATTTTTCATGAGAACAACAAGCAATAAAAACATGTCAGTAACCGGTATAATGTTGCCTTTCTGTTAGCACTTGCTTTTAAGATTATTTTAACATTATTTCTGGTAGGACAAGTTTTTCTTTATGTTTTATTTGATTCTTTGGTTAGAAAAAAAATCACCTGACTTTGTCACTTTTAACTTCTAATATAACTTCTTATTTTATTTCTCAAAGATCATTTGGTACTCAAGCCTGCATTTCAAAATTTACTACTTGCGCAATGTGCACAAAA
This sequence comes from Cettia cetti, assembly GCA_013401135.1. Classification (NCBI taxonomy): domain Eukaryota; kingdom Metazoa; phylum Chordata; class Aves; order Passeriformes; family Sylviidae; genus Cettia; species Cettia cetti. Next base: position 45,929 of record VZUI01085593.1, read on the forward strand.
CAGTCAAAAAAGAGTTTGTCTCAGACACCTTACAACATAAAACTTTAAACTTTTGCTATTTAAAACACACTATAATCACTGCTATGAACAATGATCCTGTAACATAACAACACATGGAAAATCTTGTTTAATTATGCACTTCGAAAAAAGCCCTGCAAAAATCTTACAATATTTATAACTACCATATTCAGTCACTTTTCAGTAAATTTTACAGATGAGACCATCCATCTTCAAGGAATTTTATTTCAGGTTTTGTAAAAAATGCCTTAAATCAACATCATCTTCATCTTAGATAACCATCTCTGAAGCACTCCCTTTATTTTGTTGTATAATGATTATCATGAATTTTATTGAAAATTGGAAGACTGACATTAAAGATGAGAAGGACATTACCTCACTTCCAGCACACTGAATCATGACTTGGGACATGTAAATCACATTGCCAAGTGTTTTGATATCCTCTCCCTCCCAACAACGAATAGCTTCTGTCAGTATTTGCAGTTCAAGTTCTTTCCGTTTCCGTACTTCTTGACATTGTGCCTAACAAACGTTGGGAAAAACATCTCTATAAACTCCATCAATTTGGAAGTCTTAAGAGTAAAAAAAATCCTTAGAAATACCACTACAGTAGTATTTACTGCTATGCTTGTAATACACAGAAGACAGCACCTTACTTGAAGCATTTTCATTTAGATGACTATTACCAATATTTTTGATAAACCAGTTTTACTAACTTAAATATTACAGCTTTTCAATACACTGACTTCAATTACTCTTCCAAATCCATAGTTCCAGTCATAGTTCTGTTACTCAAATTTTTCCTTGCTCTATATTTCAAATCTTGTTATGACTAACCAAAAATGGACATGCTCAACAGCAACGAATAACACAGCTGTCAGAAATACATGCCTATAACACAAAGCATCTTCTTTCAGTAAAAAGATATGCCACCTGTGCAAACCACAAGTCTTTAGAACCTTGTGTTACCACTTTTATTAATTATCTCCAACCTGCTCTACTTCTATTCATTTGAATTTCTCTTGACAGAATTGCTTCCTCTTGTTTGTATAGCACCCAACAGGATGTAATACACAAACCTCTTCTGAACACTAATAACACTAAATTTCTGGTTTAAAAAAATTTCAAAATGCCAGGTTATCATCAGCACACGTTTCTAGCAGGAAGCACAACACAGTAAGTTTACTGTGAGACTGCATTAATTATATGCTTGTTGCAATTGAGGCATACATTTTCATTTTTTTAAAGACTATAGCAGACAGCTTATCTGTTCAAATTAGGCTTCCTGTTCCTATTATTGCTAGAAGTTTTGCATCTTCTGAACTGCACTAGCACTTTCCTCTTCAATACCCTCTCTCCCTAGAAGGTACCGTTCCCCTAGAAGGAATGCACTTAGAAAAAAAAAAAATCACAACATATACTCATTTGTTGTACACAAGCCCTTCTTCAGGACACTAGTCATGCAAGCACTAGTAGAAAGGGAGATGAAGTATGATGACAAGGCAGAGGTGCAGAACAGTTTCCTCACCCCAAAAGTCTATTTACTTATATAATTCTCCAGCAAATTACCTCTTTAGCTCTGCCCACATACAGCACTCATTTCCAGGCTTTTAAACATTTACTACGCATTTACAAAAAAGCGTGAATGTTTTTTAAGCAATAGAGGGAGATGAAATTAGAAAATATTCTACTTAAAATGTAGAATCTATTCTTTTATCACTCTTACAGAAAGATTTTTGAAGGCAGTCATGGATTTTTGAATATCTGGACGATCCGGATGATAATCCTAAAAACAATGGAGAAAACATACATAAAAGTTCAGTTCTAGGAAAATTAATTTAAAAAATGTTAGAGGCGTAACTGAAACAAACAATTCTGCAAAATTGTGGACCAAAAAAACACCTGGTCTCTTCATGGCCTTCTTATATCAAACACTGGTGGGTCTGGCTTCTAGTAACACTGCAGTTACTTAGCACAATCCTAGTTATACTTAAAAGAGAGTCAAAGAAGCTTTATAAGGCCTAGTGGATAACAGATTTTGAAATCCCAAGAGGAAAGTATTTAGAGAGTTTTGTTTAGCAGGTTAGCTTTGTCACAAAGGTGATTCCCTACAGACTAACTAGAATGTTCTGCTGTCACTGACTGACAAACCAACCTGTGTGACAAGACCCCCCACGCTTTACATTTCTTTTTTTCACACTCCGTACACCTAACCTATTAAATGCAAAGGTTAAAAAAGTAGGTCCTCAAAGACCTTCTCATCCTGTAAAGATCACTTCTGGACAGTGTTCATTACAAGTCAGAGGGACTATTTTGCCGATGCGTTGGATGTGCTAGGGTGAAAAGCAGTACTCCCTCTACAAGATAAAGTGGCCTCAAGTAGTGTGCAGTAGATACATTCAATTGCAAGTCAACTAGATACCTGGTAAGACTACTCTAGGAATGATGATTAGCTTCTCTGCATAGTTTTACTTTAAATGTTTAGCTTTTACAGGAAGTTTTACTGCACTGACTTTTACATAAACCACTGCAGCCTGTAGTTTAAAAGGCTGGCAGAAGAGCAAACAAATGTAATTTTGGGTCCCATCATGTTTGACATGTACCTTTAAAATAATTGTTGTCAAATCATCATTAAGCTGGAACATAAATGCTGATAAGATATACCTCCATGTGCCTTTCAAGTTCTTTGAGTAACGTGGGGTATTTATCCAGACGCATAAAAGGTTTGCTGAGGCCCGTGGTCAGTACAAGGATCCCAGGGCTGTTTGCACCTTTCATCTCCATGAATTCTCCTAGTTCCTCACTGTGTACACAAGATATTTAAGCAAATGAAGATTAAATTATGAAAACAAATAAATTACATTGGATTCATGATGCAGTGTTTCACCTGCAATGAAGTATGCCAATAAAACAAGAGGCCAAATAAAAAAAATTAATTCAAGTACAACTTAAGTGCTGTGACCCGTCTGTGTATTAAACAGAATACAGGAACAAAGATTTGGCATCCAGCCAGGGAACATACTATCAAATCCATTGCTACAGACAACCAGTATTCAAAGATAATTCTTAAATGTTGCACTAGTTAAACAATTACAGAAGAAATTTTATTACTTAGCTCTTTATTCTAGTAAAATTACATATGAGATTAGAGGTGGTTTACACAAGCAATACACAAGCAAGAGTCAAATGCTTCATATATAATAAAAATAGGTATTTTTATAGTGTCAGACACTAATAAGATGACAGAACAGTTCAGAAGTTTTTTCTCTCCCCCACTTACACATTTAATGACCTCATCTCACATCCAAGGTGTTAATGCAAAAAAATGACCAACATCTCTACAAATGGCAAAAATAACCACTGTGCAGTTTATTCTCTAATGAGCTAGGGTTTCATTAATTGTGGACTTACACAGCACACTTCACAGCAAAGCCGCTGTAAGAAATCCATTTTCTCCATGTATCATGAATTGCTAGTTCCCCTCTCCAGATATGTTTTAGTATTTGAATAAATCAGAACTGGCCCAGCCCCTCAATTTTTACAGCAGCTCAGTTAAAACACCAGATCTGAGAATTTCAGCTCCCTTTGCTATCAAGGAAACAGCTACATCTCCTGCTTATAATGCAGAGATTTTAGAGGACTATGGTGGAGGAGGACTAGCTTTTCAAGAGTTTAAATTACCAAGAACAAAATGAGCCCCCTCCATTTGGAATGGAAGATATGGCAGCATCTGGGCTGATTGCCAGGCTTCATAAAATACAAGTTGCCAAAGAACAGATAATTCTAAAGGCAAAAATCTAAATAAAAGAAATACAGAAAGTCATTTATTAAAAAAAGTAACATCTTACTGCATTCAAGACACACATACACTCCTTCCCATTTCAGAACAAGTGACACTGCTTATTAACATCACTTGTCCACATAGATGAAGACAGCAGAGCAAAAACACAAATATTGATGCTTAGGGGCATGGACTTAGCAGTGCTAACAGTTGGATTCTATCTTAAAAGTCTTTTTCAACCTAAATGATTATACAGTTCTGTGAACCTTCCTATCCCAATACAAGTGTTCTACTCATCATCCCACCTGGATCATTCACCTCCCAGATACCAAAGTTTCCCCCAGCTCACAGAAAAGAAGGTACTTTTCCATATAGTTTACTTCAAGTTTACTTGTCTTCAGATTAGTTAACTGGAATTTACCTACACTGCCTTGCTTATGTTTATCCAGCACTGCTTCTGAATTGTCAGGTCCATCATAATTTACATCACATCTTTAAAGAGCTTTCTGTCCCCATTCTAAGGAGGCCCAGGCACTCCTCAGTGTATGTATCTATGTCATTTCAGCTGCATGTAATGGAGAGAGAGAGTGAGGGGATTTCTCAACATCTGCAGTGCATTTTAAAGATGCAAAGAAGGGCTGGGCACACTTGGGAAAGTCCTTGCATCCCTCTTAAACAGGATATATCAGCAATTTCAGGCCATCTAAATCAGCTTGTGACAAATATGTTTTAGCCAAAATTGAAACACCTTGAAAAACTTCCTACAATACTTTGCATGAAGTGTTATAATAATGCAACACAGATGAACCCAAGTACTTTTTGAACTTAAATTTAAAATTAAGTAAAGCTGCCCAGCTCTGAATACCTGGAGGCTGAAGACCTACTTTGCCTAACACTTCTTTAATCACAGCCCTTGGCTTAGCATAAAATCACACCAGGTCAGAACTTGACAGCTGACTACAGTGGCTCCCTCAACAAGACCAAAGGTTTTGACTTGTAACTGTAATTTTGGGGTTTGACTTGTAACTGTAATTTTGGGGTTTGACTTGTAACTGTAATCTTGGGGTTTGACTTGCAACTGTAATCTTGGGGTTTGACTTGCAACTTGTAATCTTGGGTTTACCCTAACACCAGCTACTTCAATACTCAGGGTAATTCACTGAAACATCAGGATGCATGGCTACAGTGACTTGTTTCCAGTAAGTAATAAAGGTATGACACCCAGTTTACACAGCAAGCTTTACCAAAGTTCACCTGGGAAAGCCCTCCTACCAGAAGGCACTGGTTATAAATTTCAATTTCCCATGTATATGACACTGATCATGTGCAAGTCATTGCTTTTCTGTTTTAACCATTCATTGCACCTGCAATCACCCCCACCCATTTCAGCATCATAAAGCCAGGTTACACACAATATTTCATACTTCATCATACTTCATCTTCTTAAAGACATTTCCTACAAGAACCAAGAGGAAGTAGCTGTTTAAACACATTCTTTGCATTTTGTTTGCTTCAGTCAGACACAGCCCCTGTGCCTCATTCTATCAACTCTGCCCTTTTACGGTATCTACTAATCTTCTTCATTTCAGGCAGCACAATACATAAGATGTGATGTATTACATAGATTCTCTTTCACCCCTATGAAGCTGCATTTTCTACAGGATGTGACAATCTCAAATACCACAGGCCACTCAACATTTAACACTGTTCTGAACAGTCCTCATTTTCGTCCTTAGACTGCTAAGGAGCAAAAACCCCCATTCCTAATTACTTCAGCCATCTCCTTAATGTTGGGTGCATACAAATGCATTATACAAATAGTGTTTGCTGAGCTATCCACTCAGACAATGCTTGCATGTCCCCCTCTCTGCTTTTATTTTGATGCTTTTAGTGTAGGAGAAACTTTGGTTACCATTTCACCCATATTCACATTTCTAATTTTCATTATCATTGTTCCATCTCTTCAACTTCAGCATTATGAAAGAAACGCGTGAAAAAAAGGGGAAAATTCACTATAGCTTCAATTAAAATTGATTTCTTGGAAACCTGAAATAAAACCTGGTATTATCTTGTTTTCACTGTCTACTCTGCAATCCCTTTAACTAAACACACTCTGTGGTTATGCCATTCTCTGCTCAAGTTACACTTGGTGTTGATCATTGCCTTTTTTACCTAATCTCAATATAGGAATCTATGGAGCAAGTTTAAACCTCAGCTCACTTGAAACGTACACAAATGTCCTGAAAAACAGGCTTAGCAATGGCATCATCATCAGAAAGCCTTTAACAGGGAGCAGCGTTAATAGGTGTAATTAAAACTGAATGACGTAGTTTTCCACCCAGTAGTTTTCCTCCCAACGATCCCAAGAGGACAATGTCTTCTTTCATTCATTTCTATGCTTCCTTCTGACAAGTTTTGACATGCCTGCTTGTTCAAGCTCTAGTCTGAACACAGGCACACACTCCTTTAATACAGTAGTACCCAAAATTTTGTCTGAGCAGTTCCATCATACAGACCACCTTAACATTCTTCTCATGCTATACCAACCTAGCACCTCTGCAGCTTTGTGGACATAAAATATCCATGAAAATGTGGATGTTACTTAAACTCAAAGCTTAAAGTGAGTGTCTTTCATTTAGTCACAAAAGACAAATAGCGTACAGGACATAATGAAAGGATTTACTTTTACTTTCAAAAGTATATGAGTGGGTTAAAATACTGTCCGAACATGACAACAGCTCACAATTGTTTTTTAATTAATTGCAACATTAAAAAGTCTGTGTCAGCTGCTTTGCCAAAGACAATGGCTCTTTCATGTCACAATTTCAATTGATGCCTGCAAGTACCACCAGTATACGATAAATGAAACTCCAGCCCACAGCTAAGAGTATGTTTTAATAAAAAGCTATCATTTAGCTAAACAGGAGAATCTTTTGAACAGTGAAATCGTCAACTCAGTCACAACTGCCTAAGCAAGTAGCTTTTCAGAATGAGGCAGATGAGACTTCAATTTACTACTTGCATCACTTTACACAATAAAATAAAGAGAAGCATACAAAAGTGCTGTGCTTCATTTATTCTGAAATCTCAAGCTGAAGAGTTCTTCCCACTCCAGACTACAGTTGGTTCACAGCTTGAGATATTTTAAAGGTCACCATGAAAAGTGTCTTTAAGCCCTACTAATTAATTCAAATCTTTCTCAGAACAGCTGCCTCAAAAGCTGAAAATCACATTGGAAGAGGGAAGAAAACAAAGTTCAGATGTGCCTACAAGTAACAGAAGGAAAAACAAAAGGTCACTGAACCTTGAGGAAAGCAGATCCAGGAACTAAAAGTGTATACATTTAAAATCACAACTTACACTTCTGAAGGAGGTCTCTGTTTGTAATAGATGGAGCACGAGCTATCACTGCTGAGGGGTCTGAGGACTGCACACAGGCACCGCATTTTGAGAGCGTCGTGACACAGCTTAGCTCAGCAACCCCTCAGCTGCAGCTTTTAATTCCCTAGGGCAAAAGCTCCCAGTCAAGCTCCTCTCCCGGGGACTGTTGCTTGGTGTATGACATCAGCCTGCACACTTGCAGGCTCAGGGATCCACCAAAGTGGGGGAGGCACAAAGAGTTTTCTGACTCAAGCTGATCTGTATTCCATGCTCCAGTTACTCGGAGTAATTGTGCTGTTCCAGCTCCACAAATTTTATCCAGACTGCTAGGTCTGTGATGCAAGTGTAGAATATATTTGGGACATGTAATCCAAAAGAACAGAAGAATCTAGGAAAATTAATGTTTCAACAAGTAAAGATTTGTGGATAGCTTTCTTGCTGCTGAGAACTGGCTTGGTATTTGCCACTTTGCAAAATAAAAAAAACAACAGGTGTTTGTTGGTAATGTTCAACTGCCTTTCCATCAAATTAAATTTTCATCTGGTAATAATTTTCCTCTGTGTGTTTTAAAATTAATATACTGCTGTTGAAACAAAGTAAAAAAGCTTAACATCCCACTGTACCCCTCCAAAATTACATACCTGATGCTGGTTACATTGGGTCTGTCCATATTTCCTCAAAAGAATTTTTTGTCCACTGATAAGTGGGGCCTGTTACATTTGGGTTTTTAAATTATGTTATCCAACCTTCAGTAAATCCCATACTCAAATATCTTGTCATTTTTGCATATAGTCGATAGGAAGTTGCAGTCCTAGCTTCTGCCTGCACTTTTGCTAGATTTTCTTGTTGCACTGAACTTTGCTGCGTGTGATCTGTCCCAGCTAGGTAACATTTCATGTTCCTGGCACTCCTTATCCTGCTGCAATTACCCATTTATGTACTTTGTATCCAACTGGGTTTTTTAATCTGCAGGAAATTCACTCTTTCACGCCTTCAGTTGCTCATTCTGTTCCTTCTCTTACTGGAAGGCAAGCATATGTCTATGATCAGAAGCACACACAGGAACAGTGCTAGTTTGACTAAACTCAACACCCTCAAGGCAGTACTGGTCTCACCAGCAAGCAAAACTGTCTCCTAAAATAATCCCATATATTGGAACACCTATCCTTAGACCTGAACTGGGATCTTCAAGCAAAACTGTAAATAGCAGAATCAAACCTGATACAATGGAGCCAAAAAGCTGGGACTGTTGTGGAGTAAAGTAAATCAAATAGGGATGGTGTACAGTGGCACTGTAGGATGGTGTACAGCCACTATGAGAAGGGATCATGCAAAACTCTGAGCTCTGCCAGAGCACCACCCAACCATACCCAGCCAACTCCACCCCTGCAGCTCTAGCCAGTGGCGTAAGACACAATTATAAGATACAATGACAGAGCTGAGGAAAAATTACTTAATCCTTCAAAATTCTTGATTCATTAAGCAGAAGGAATTTAAACTGGGGGAAAAAAGTATGCAATAGCTCCAAAACAATTCCTGAGACAAAAAGTACCTACCAAATTTTAAGACAGTATAAAATTGGAGAAATTATGTTGCGTACCAACTTTAACACCTGGATAAAACATACAAAGCCACAACTGGAACCAAGATGAGAATCTGTTCCCAAATTTAATATAAAGATTTTATTGTTGCTGTGATTATCAGAGGCAAATACATCTCAGAAATACATAGCTCTGAAATGTGAACTCATGTATGGGCTGCATTAAGCTTTACTCCCATTTCTTCATGTCCACATTACACTCAGGTCTCCTACTATTTTAACAGTCTTAATTGTCTAACTATCAATAATTTAACCTAATGAAATGAAAGCTGTTTGTGGCTTTGAAGATTTGAACATGATAAATGTCTTATTCTTTAAATACCGTAATTGACCCCTTCGGCCTAGACTGTATTTACAGAAACATGCACATACATGAACATATATGCACACACAAACCCTTATTCTGTATTATTTGAATAAAAACCTCCATGTTGCTGCTGCATATGATCAAGAAGCAAACGACAAAAGACAAAGTGGAAACAGATTCCCATTCATACTGGATGGCATTTATAAGAGCAGAAAAAAAAGACAGTCACATTCCAACTGAATGCCCCTTTAAAATCTCCAACCACATCCCTAGGACTGCTATTCAGAATCTACTCCACAAGAATGCTATTCAAAGAAAGTTTTTATTTAGAAGTGCACAGTAATTCTGAGCACATTAATACTGAGTTTTACCTATACATACACAAACAGAGCCTTTACAAGATGCCAACAATATTTTCACAGGTCTTACAACACTGCTTGAAGAGCACCCTTGATAGCTCAGAAAATGACAAAATCCCCACAAGTAATGCTCCACCAAACCAGATAATCACTTACAATTTTAATGTAAGTGATTCAATTACCCTAAAGAAATAATACAGTTAATGCTTCAGCCAATTTCCTTAGCCAGTGACAGTAAAAAACCAATAAATGCAGTATATTTTATAAAATTTTAAAAAATCTTCACCTAGAGTATATTTAGGAGATTTTTTTTTATTGGTATGGGTTCCAGAAAAACAAGCAGCTTAATAAACTGAGTAAAAAATACCAATTTTGTGATATAAGAATTTGACATTTGCTATGGTTTTTTTGTAAAAAGGCTTTCAGAGGTACAATTACTGCATATGTGTTAAGTTTATGAATTACACAGAGCCCATGGCAAGAAATAACCTTCTGTATTCAGTAAGAATTTATGTTCCAAATCAAACTGCTTAAGACAGTTTGCTTTTCTTCTCTAAAATGCTACTGAATAGCAGAGATGCTACAAACATGATATTAAAGTCTAAGTATTCGACATACACTTATTTCTTTGCCCTATTTTTGCTAGTATTAAAACACACGGTTTGGACCATTCTCTAAAAATTGTATTGACAAAATAATCAACTAACATTGCCTTTCCTTAAAAACCTTAAACCTTGGTATTTTACCTAGTATAAACTGCAGTGTAATTGTTTCACCATTACTACAGTCATGGCTATCCTCAAACCTCATGGCAATTTTTAAATTAAGGTTTATAGGGGTTTTTTTACACACTAAAATGATTTCAGCTAAACATAGAGACAGTTCTGAGTATTTTACATTTCTTCATGCCTCCAAGCAGTTTGTTATTTCTCTCCTTCCCTCTGCTTTGAAACAATGTATTTAAAGGTTTTCCAGCATTCTGAGAGGAAGAGATTCAGAACTGCTTAAAGACACCTTCTGATTTCTTCATATCAGTTGTCTCAAGTAAAATGTTTTGTCAGGCCGCTTGCTACTACAGCTACGTAATTTTAAACAAAAACTAAGGTATTAGAATAATAACATAGGGGTAATCAGAAAGAACAGGGTGTAATTCTGTTGACTCATGCCTAGTAACACAATAGCATTAGACAGAAAACTGTCTTTCTCACCTTCTTTTTCCTTGAGCTAGCTCATACCAACAAACTTCCCCAACCAAATTATTTAACTCCTCTATGATACTTATATTGTCTCCATCAGGACTTGATGTCAAGCTGACTTTAGAGACCTGAAGCTGAATTTTTCCCAGGACATCCTACACAAGAAGAAACAAGCAAGAGGTGCTTCTCTTCTCCATTTGCAGAACAAACAGCTTTCCTCTCTGACATTTCTATCACTGTTTCTCAGAGTTCTGAGATAATCCTTTATGGATATCTCCGAATCTAAAGAGATGTAGATGATCACTTTGCTGTCACATGCCATCTTCCCTCTATAGGTTAAATCCCAGACCTCTGTATGGAAAGAGCATAAAGACGCAAACAAAAAAAAAATTTTTTCTAAGCCCAAGAGTATTAAAAGCCATTTACAGAAAATGGTACTAAGAAGATAATTTGAAAGAAAGCAAACATGTAGGGATTTCCCCAGGGGGCATTAAAAATATTTTTGTCTTGCTAAATTTTAATGACAAAAACTTACCTTCTTTCTGCTTATGCTGTAATGTGAATTTGCAACTTAATTTTTTCAGTTGGGTTTGGAATACAGTTACACGTATTAATAACATAAGTGAAAGTTCAGAGTATTCATTAACTAGAAGGTTTTTTGTCTTCATCATACTATGAGTAAAGCTCACAAACATGCCACGATGTTGCTGTTAAAATGAAATTTGAGTTCCTGAAAGAGGTTAACGCTGTGGGAAAAAATCTATTGTGATCCTCTTCATTTTCTAAGTGTTAAGAGTACTCAAAATGTCTCTACCTTAATGCAACATAACAAGACAAAAAGGAGAGGGGTGTGTGAAGCAAAAAGAACGTATGTCCTGCTGGAATGTGTCCTAGAACTAATCTCCAAGAAGTTATGGTTCTGTCCCGCACAACAAGCAAGCATAAATAGCCCCAAACTAACAGCTGCTTCAGCATGAGAATCATCAGAATATCAAAAGCTTGTGAAAGCTGACTTCTTTCGTCAAATTCTCGCCTCAATACTTTTCCCTCAAGGTGACACAAGGCATCTTCTATGCAAATTTAAGGTCTGTCCAAAAGCTGAGCAACCTACATCATGTTAACAAAGCATCCTACTTCTTACAGAAAATAATAATCTTGTAGAACTTGCACTTCTTTCATATCACTCAAAAGTAAAGCTAAGGGTATCATATATTATGAAGTTAAATATATACAAGCTTTTACACAGCAAAGTTACAATGCACCAATTGTCTAAGAAGCCCAAGCCATGTCAGTTATGCCACAATTTCACAAACTTGTTTTGATCTCAACATTTTTAAAACAAAGACGACAATCAGTAAAGTTTGATTCACTTATTCAGGGTCCAGCATGTGTTCTTTCAATGAAAAAATTCTCTCAAATAGTTGATACAACACTGTCAAAAGTGACAAGCTGTCTGGATCACATGAAACAGGGGCATTTTGTTTTTTAAAAAAAGAAAAGAAGACAAAATGCCCCATAAAACATGTTTTATGGTATTTTATCTTTTTTTTTAAAGTGTGATTTTTTTTTCCTCAAACAAGTTACACCAAACATGTCAAAGAGATGTCCCAGCTTTACAACTCAAGTGTACGTTATGTACATTTTTGCATCAGACTTAAAAGACCATGAAGTTAACATACCTGTGCTCTGTAAGAACATTTACTGCTGATGGGTGGTTGGCACAGTACGTAAGGTATAAGCTTTTCATTTGAGGCATCAAATTTAGAAAACATCCTCCAACCCTCTGCTGAGCTTCAGGCAACCTAAAAACAGAGCAATAAAGATGAAAATACTGTAATCCCAACCAGACAGAGAAATAAATTAAAGCACAGAAAAGCAGCACATATTGTGTGCTGGATTTAGCTGGGGTAGAGTTAATTTTCTTCACAGTGGCTGGTAGGGGACCATGTTTTGAATTTGTGCAATTATGTAACAGTGACAGAAAGGATGAAACTTTTCTACAGAGCAACTCCCACTTGAAGGACTAAGCCTCTTCAGCAGAAGGTAGTATGGCAAACTAAGTATAACCTACACTGAAGTTAACCAGAAGATGGGTCACTAGTTTTCATCAGTCCTAAATTACAAACTATATTGCCACCTTCTTTCTTACACACCTTGTCTAAACCACTGCACAACATGTGCAAGCTAAAATGTTTCAATTTCTCCATGTATTTGCTCCTCTTCCATAAAAGCTGCATTGCCTAACATAAATATGCTGAATTTTTGCTTCTTTGCAAGATGTGACAGTGGATTTTATAGTTGTTGTTAATCTTTTTAACTACTCCTAAGTACTTCACTCTTCACATCAGCTGTAAAGCTAAATGAGCCCTCACTGAGTATTCTATGCACAGTCCAAGACCTTCATTCTAAGATTAGTTCCAACAGTTCTTTCTGGAAGAATTTTTTTTTTCTGAAAAGTTTTTTTTTGAAGTCAGTATATTCTGCAGTTGTCCCAGACATGTACATAAAGTTCCTAAACATCAATATTCAGCATGTCCCCTTTAGAAAAAAGTGAGAGATGCTCCAGTGAACTTAAGTAGGAAAGAAACCATTCAGCCTTCCAGGACAACCACTCCTGCAGGCAGGGGATGTTCCCATTCTGCTCAAACACAGTCATCTTGTCCCAATCCTTAGGTTTGCTCATAGCAGTCAAAATTCAAAGTTCATTCCAAGAAATTCTTCTCCAAATTCCAAAACAGTAAGTCTGTCTCCTATTAAGCACTGTATGGGAAGACTACCCAAAATGAAGTTAAAATTGACTGTAGAGATGTTCCAAATGCAAGTCAGAGAAAACACTCCCTGATTTGAGAGCAATGCTCGTTCCTGACACCCAGAAAATGACAGCTGAATCCCCAGCTAACACATCATACCAGACACACTCAGGTAACAGTATCAACACGCCTTATATCAAAGGCCAGGGATCATATTATAAGTTTGCATTTTTTATTCTTAAAAAGCTTAAATTCTGAAGTCAAAAGACTGGCTGCCTTTGCAGGTGTTTAGGGGAAAACCAAGGGCATCCCCCAGCACACCGAGGGAATGCTATTCTTACAGCCTTGCCAAGCAGCATTTCCTGCCTAGCAGCTGGGCCCCTTTATTAAATCTAGCATGAGCTAATAATACATTCTCCAAGTAATTGATGCAGCCAAAGTCTCAAACTTTGAAGACATACTCAAGGCATATAACTCAGTATTAAATAGCAAGAGGCTCCAATAAACAGTTGCTAAAAATGGTTAAATTCCCGTTTCATACTGTAGTGATGGGGGTGGAGGGTGAATTATGGCTGTTTGCATCAAGGAGACATCTGTGTCTTCTCAGTCTGCTGTTCTTTTAGCAGAATCAAAGACTGACATTATTCTCTTTCACATGTTGCACATGCATTGCCACTTTATACTGCACATTCTTTGTTGAATTAAGATAATTAATAGACTTTGTAAGGGGGTGGTAACTCATCCCCTTTGACTTTTCTAATCCATGCATTTTAATTGCAAGTGCCCTACTATATTCAGCAGATAAACTATCTACATCTCCTTTACTTGCTGAAAAAAACAATTTAACCCCTATCACTGCATCATATAAACCTTTTAGTAATTAATGTGTTCCATAAAGACTACAGTTATTTTACAATTTATTCTGAAGGTATCAGCCTAACATTCTTCTCATATTTGGCACTTTAATTTAAAAAGAATCACATATAAATATTTACGCATATATTTAAGTTCTACCAACTTCAGTTAAAAAAGGCCAGATACATGTTTTAATTCTATTTGCAAATGTAAAGGAACCATAACAAAACCTCTGCTGTTGTGCACATGCTAGAGGAATCACCATGTGACTACATCTAAACTCCCTAACATTGTCTGCTTGTTGGAGTTGCATCCAACAGCTATCAGTTCCATTTCTCCAGACTTACAATGGGCACCCAGTGCATGATAATTTGAAGAAAGAAATAAAAATAAGTGCAATTGAACTCCAAAGCATGCAGTTTGTGAAGAAACTAAACATTATCTTCTGAGGCTTCACAGTCAACAAGGTTACTGAAATAAGGAGCCACTTTGCAACTTTCTGAGCTACTGTTTGCACAAACTGAGGCACTACTCAACTTACGCACAATCCTTCAGTCTAATTTTCCCATTTTTACTACCACACCTTTCACTAATTGTCTCAGCTCTCAGACATCAGTTACTATGCATGTTTGGTTCAGGATATATCTAAAGACACTGCATTCAAATTCCCTTCGTATCGATAGCCTTATAGTATCTGTTGATACTCGGGATACCCAAAAGTAAAGGATGACACTGGGACTGAACGGACTTAATTCATATCTGCACTCCAAAACCAAACCTGAAATATTAATGAGTTTTGTACTAGATTTAAATAGTCTCCCCCTACCACTCTGGCCTCTCCCCTCTGTTTTTGTTGCTTGGGTTTTTTTTTTTAATTCCATTCCACTTCAGGATCATCCCCAAACATGAAGTACCTGTTTGCACCTAAACACAGAACATGCCAACAGTTACTGTGACTGTAAGAGCAGGGACATGAGGGAAAGACAGGACAAACCCCAGCTATGGCTGTTACAGGGCAAGGAGGCAAGCCTGTGATACTGCATGAAAGACTTCAATTCGCTACAGAGGAGATGGTATCTAGCAGTGCATGTAGGCCAGTGTTGCCAGCCAGCCTGTGTGCCATGTGCCCCTCCTTACTGAGAAATACAGCCATGGACTGACAGCTTCTACTTCTAGGTGAATGGAAGAATCTTTTCTGGAGCAGGAGATTAAATCAGGTTCATTGTCCTGCTATGAGAATACCTGTAGAGCAACACTTCCAATAGAGATCATTTAGATCAGGCCAGAGATATCCTGATGGACACTGACTTTGTTCACAGAGACTCTTCTGCTGTCTGATCTGCTGCAGAACTGATCTTTGGCACAGGACTACAGATGTGGAATGAGACCTGGACCACTTTTTGTCTTCAAGAGACCAGAGCATGGAGCACTCTCGATATGTTTCACTGTCAGAAATCTGCTCTTTCAAGGGAGAACTCCAACAGCATCTCTCTGCCTTGTCTGTTACAGTTCTTTTACGTCCATGAACCAAGTGCACCGGAAGTGATCAGCCAAAAAAAAAAAAAAAAGGCACCTTTGAAGCCTATCAGCTAGAAGAGTCTCACTCAATGCTAGTTAGATTTATTCCACACACCACTTTTGTTTGATAAATTAAGAAGAGAAGTTACAAAGATGGAAATAACCCCAACCTGGACAAGTTCAAAGAGGACAAGCCTTTAGCAATGAACCAGAAGACCTTCAAGGCTGTGGGCAGGGTGGGAGGGTGGCACACAACTAAACCCAAACCCATATCCAAACAACCATTTCCCCCAAAATACACAAAGAACCACTACAGCGTTATATGTTCTGAAAAAAACCCTAAAGTTTTACATCATGAGGATTAAATAAGCCAAAGTAGCTCAGGCAAAAAGGAGGAAAGTTTCTGCCACTGAAGTACATGTACAGAATTGCTAAAGAGAAAACTCAAATTACAAACTGTCTGAAGGTGGGTGTGGAATTCAAAAAACATTTAACTCTCATGCCCAAGAAAAGAAATTTGTCAAGCAAGGTAGGTTGGCAGCATTACAACTGGCAGGATGACAGCATTTGGTCATTCTGACATGTCAAGTTAGAATAAAACACCACACCAGATGTTGCAATATGAAGTGACTCAATGATGGAACTATAAGCTCTCTGCCAAAAACAAAATAAAATGATAAATCTATTTTCAGCCCAGGAGCTAGTCTGAGTTTACAGAACAGGTTCACCAGCCAAAAAACCATGGCAAAATGACAAAAAAAGAAAAAAAAAAGAAAAAAGGCAGCAAAGCAAGCATTCTTCTACATGACAGGAATCATGATGGATTAGTGGATTAGATTCCAAACAGGAGGATGCTGTATGCTCAAGGTAATGTGCTATGATGAAAATTAAACTGAAAATACAACTCAGCATGATGAGCATATTTATGAAACAAAAATAGGACAAAATGTTTGCAATAACACTTTAGTAACTCTAGGGCATCACTTTCTCTGCCCACCTACTAGTATCCAGTATGTTCCTAGTTTATTATACAGAAACATTTCACTTAGCAGAAAGAAGAAATGAAGGACACTATGTAAAGGTGATTTAAAAGAGTTTAAGCCAAGCAGAATTATTAATGAAGCTTTCTGAGCTTGAAGGTCCATTATGCTATCACATTAACCTACATTGCAGGTTAAAATGAAATTGCATTAATATTTGTTTAAAGGTATATACTCTTTTCCTCTTATTTTTAAGACCACCTTAAAAAAAGTTTTAAAAGATGACAGTCTGTTCCATGCAAAGTATTTCATTTCCCTAACTTCTGATACAAAGAAACACAACCCTGGTAACCAGCAAATGAGACAACAAAGAACAGTGACAAGAAACAAAAGGAAACATCTGAGTATGTAGACAAATGGACACTTTCAGAGATTTAGATATTTAACTGATCAAGCCAAACTTGCCAGAATGACTATCCTCCTTTCTCACAGCATGAGAGACAGACCATTTCAAGAATGTTTCCATTACACTGATAAATTGCCATCTGACCTACACACCATCCTCCCTTTCCCTCTCTCTGGTCCTAGTTTTCTCTAGAGGCAGGAGAGAGGGATAGAAGGCAGGTGGTTGGAGCGCGTGGGATCTGAAGTCAGCAACAGTACCAGGCATATGTTACTGCCTAGTGGAGATGCAGCTTATGCTCTGTCATGACAAGGCTGCTTCTTCACACTGAGCAGCTCAGGGAAGAGGAGGGAGAGGTCAAAACAAGACATACTGAGGTGATCCAAAGCTCACTGTTGCCAAAATAGGTATTTTCTCCTCCATCCAAGAGGAGACAGCAAACTGAAACTTGTTAAGCCCTCAGTAGCAATTCAGATTACTAACTTAGCAGAAACCAAGAAAATTTGGATTAGGAAGTTGCCTTAACTCATCATGTGGTCAGACAAAATTAGAATATAGGCAAGGAAAATGACACAGCTGAGGTTAGGAATGTAAATTATACTTTCAGTGGAGTTTCTGAAAATTCTTAAGACAATCCAAAGGCTATATTGCCACCTTCTTTCTTACACACCCAAGTTCTGAGGTAACAAGCTGAAAAATAGCAATCAACCACATCAGCCTAAATTATGGAAGGAGGACTAGTGTCTTCATGACCTTCTTTCTGTGTTCCATGCTTCCTATATGGTGCAGGACAAGCACTGAGGGGTTTCATTTCATTCAGGTTGCTCTTTCTGCCTATCCTGCAGACCTCAGCCAGCACACTTTGATGACCACTTTAGCTCAGGCCAGAATACTGGTACAAGCATTCTCATACAGTGTCCTTCATCCAAGCCACTTACCTCTTTCTCCATTGTTCCACCATCACATAAGGTTCCTCCATTCTTTCTTTCTTTCTTTCTCTTACTTTGAAGAAAATACTTAAAATTCATACCCCCAAGACCACCACTTTCCTACTGGTATGCACTTGCATCATGAAAATTCAAAATTTCTTTTAAACTATATCAAAATTTCTACAATTGTATCCTAGGGCCAATACGTATACAAATAATCAATATATCGTCCAAACATCTATAACTGTACTGCTCTGGCAACAACTCTTGAAGGAAAAAAAAAAAATAATCTATGCCCAACAAAATATTCAACAAGTAAAGTAATAGAAGATATTTGCATGTTAGCATTTACTCTCTCCAGTATGCATGGTACTTACTTGGTGCATTCTTCTAAAGACTGTACAAGCATTTGCTGGAAAGAACTTATTTCTTCCAGGTTTCCCATTAAGTATGAAGTATTTGTCAAGGTTAACCTGGAGCCAAAGCAAATAAAACATGTTTAGGTTTGCAGCTATTGACTAATTGTGCATTAATACTGTCTACTGCATTAAAAGAAAATGCTTCCTGGTTCTTAGATCAAGGACCAGACTGCTTCAGTCAGAAAACCAACTGAATAAAAACAGTCCCTGCCTCAAGAATCACACAGTTCACAGAGGTAAATTCACAATGACATCAACATTTTGACCTTGTTAACCCTCCCCAATACATGAGAGATCTCAAGCTTAATTTAAAACACAGGACAAACTCACATACTTTTCACTGGCTTGTAATGGTCGCAGGTAGTTTGAAAGCATTGTTTGTAGCTCCTTAGCATATTCATTTTCTGTTTCTAAAATATTTTGTAGCACCTACAATAAATGACAATTGCTAATTGGTACTTTTTAAGATATATCAATACCAGTTTTAAAGCATACTAAAATTTATTTAGCATGAGAAAAACTTAAATGAGAGTTCCTACTTTAAAAATGCAAATGTCAGCAAGAAAACACTGAATACTACACATCTAGAAAATCACAAGGGAAAAAAACCTGCTACACACAAAATGAGCTATCCTTTAGCCATATACAAAAAATGGTAAGCTAACAGGATTATCCCTACACATTTTGTTGCAAAATTTGAGTTACACAGAGCTTTTTTCCAAAGCTATTCCCCCTATGTACTTCAGAACAGTCACAGATCAGAGGATGGTAAAGCATAATAGAAGTTGCAAGAGAAATGAACAGTCATTTTCTCAGTCTCAATTACAACAAATTACAACTAATGTTGCTAGTGGAGTGTTCAGATACTCTAAACAACCTGCTAGAATACCTGAATATTAACAGATCTACAAAGATTAAGTAATTTCCAACTTCACTTACTAATACAATTAGCACTCTTACATTATTTTTAAATAGTGCTGCCTAACCATACAGTGGGAGTATACTACCATAAGAAAATGACAATAGACTGATGCAAAGCCAGGTATTTATAAAATACAGCACACACTTGGGGTTTGGCTGAATACAAATCAAAAAAGTAGAATAAACCCAAGTATGTACAAGAAAACATTCACTAGACCATTTCTTGGGAGCCTGCTTTAAGATATCCTCCAATATAATCGTATCAGGCTCTACTGTGCTTTTAGAAGGCAACTTATTTTTTGCCTCCAAAAAGTTATTTAGCAAGAGAATTATCAGAATTAAATGCAGTTTAGTGAACAGAGCTGAACTTTGAAAACTTTGCTATTCACTGGTCATAAGCCACACCACAAACCTCATTTTGTTACATGCCATATTTGTCAAGCCTACAGTAATATCTCATTTCAGCATTTATAGGAACGCCTGTAATTGAGTGCATTATTCACTGTTGTAGTCAATACTCTTTCTTAGGAAATAAAAAAGCCATTCATTCCTAAATGCAAACCTGATGAAATAACTTTAAATAGATCAGAGTATGTCAATGAAGAATTCACTGTTCCTTTCATTGGTGTCATTGATTCTGCTTATTCCTTGAATGCTTCTATTCATTTGGGGAGAGAGAGAGAGAAACCATTTTTGAGTCCATTCTTTTGTTGCAAGTCTGAATCCTGAACTGAAGATTAAAATGTCTCCATTCTCTGCTAAACACTGTGACAGAAGAATGTCGCAGGGGAAGTTATGACTACTAACTGGGAAATTGCAGCATAAAGTACAGTATGGGCACACAAATTTTTAAAAAGCTAAGGTTTTTTTGGCCATTTGGGCCAGGGAAAAAATATCTCTGCCAATCATAGCACTAACTAACCCCCATATATACATATAAAACAAAGAAAGCAAATTGTTCAAATGGTATTATAAAAGTACTTGGCACCCATGAGAGTCAAAACTAAGTGCAAACCCAATCTTTTTCAATATGGTTTTTCCCCCAAAAATCTCCCAGCCCAAAGTCATTACACTGGCAGGAAAAAGTAGTAGGGAAATAGAGACTGAAAACCAGGAACAAAACCACAGTGCCCTGATGAAGAACCAAAGACTGTTGAAAGACACTGAAAGATAAAAATCAACAAATTTGCCAAAGATCTTGAAAGACTGCACCACTATCCCATTTTCTCAAAAACTACTTCCATTCTGTGCTATAAACAGCTGTCTGAAAAGCTTGAAATAAAACTAGTCTCATGTCGGACACACTTCATTATTTTCCTTGTGCTGGTTTGGATTTTTCTTTGAGGATTTTCTTTGCCATATGGGGAACATGGGATTAGAGGAAAAAGATTCAAGGGCAGGGGGAGGTAATAACAAGAAAGCTTAAAAACTAGAATTAGTAACCTGACAATTAGAGAAAAAGGAAAATTAATGCCCCGTAAATAAAACTATGCTACAAAACATGTGCAGAGTACCAGCTGCACTCACACATCTTTTTATTCTAGTAGTTCACAGTGTTTGTTACACAATACTTGAGATATACACAGTTTCAATAGTCCCCAGAACACATTAAATCTATTACCCTTTCTTTTTAACAAATACAATTTTCACTGCATACAACATTTTTTTTTTACTTTGAATATATTTTTTAAAGAATAACCTTGCTTACATAGCTCTAAAACATAATTTCTGTGATATTTTGCAATCTTCCAGCTTGACTTACCTACCTTACTGAGAAGTTATGAGGATTAAGCTCTTGGACTGTGCTTTGAAGTGACAAGTAGTCATTACTGCAACTCAGTATTTTGACACCAGAAATCCCTTACATTCCTCATATCCACATCTTGTCCACATGATCTAATAATCACCTTTCTTCCCTTTCCTGCTTTCTGTGCATTCTGGCTGCTGCAAGACCCCATGAGACCTCGAAGACCTTGTTTCCACAACTCCACCACAACATTTGCACAGACCCGACCGAGTACCAAAAGAGCAGCATTGAAGTGACTGCCTTTGCAGTCTGTAACACTGATGAATGGCAGGCACAGACAACTGAGCTCATACAGCACCAGCTCTCTCAATCACATGGTGTACAAAATTCAAGCATGGTTAACATTTCTGTTTCACAAAACCTCAGCCTTCTTCCTAAGGCCATAACTACCACCCAAAAATGGATTTAGGCAGAATCCAGGCATACACTTGGGCATGATTCTGTAGCACATTCATATTTTATCACAGTAGTATGGCACTTAACCAAAATATCACCTAGTTGAGCAAAATCGTGATCAGTATGTAATTTTCCCAGATCACGAGAATTTGCATGAGGAACTCCTTAAAAAAAGGCCCTTGAGAGGGCCAGTGTAAAGCACTGCACAAGTATACCATATCTTGAGGGTTCTCAAAAACTTATATGAACTTCAGTAGACAACTTGATTTGACTTTAAAAGCATGGCCTCAAAAGGAGTATTTATTTTCTACTACTTCTCAAACACTTAGAAGGAAACAAGGTCATCCAAATGTTTTTATCTGTGGAGAAATTTGCCCATTTCTTCACCTGCTCTTAGAACAGCTACTTGATCTAAAGCAACTGTAAATGGAGAGAACCTGATTTTATTCTGGATACAAAGTTATAAACTCTCAAGGGACCTGAAGTAAAAATAAAACTCAAGAGTAAGGTCTGCTCTGTCTTCAGGGAATAACAAGCAACAACAATACACCCATTTCGGTAATAGGCTACTAAATTGCTTCTACATTAAAAATGCTTCATCACAATTCTGGTTCATATTACACACTACTACAGACATGTACCATTTTATGGAGGACAAAACCTCAGCACTCTCTACTAACCTGAATTCCTGAGCCAGGCCAAATGTACATACATAACAAATGTCTGTCTTGTCAGCAACAGGTAGTGCAAGGAGGAATTAATTAAGCACACTAGAAGGCATGGGATTTGTCTCATGAACTCCAGATGGAGCGGTGAATCCACAGAAATAAAGAACATGTTTACAAGGGGGCAAAAAGCAGAGAAAGGTGGTGAAAGCAGTCTCCTCTTTACATTAGGAACTTTTCCCTTAGCCTATCCCAGTCCTCCTCCCAGAAAGGGAGCCTCTTCTACCACTTTCTGAACCACCCTTTGATTTTGTCCTCAGTCCAACAAATGTATCCTCAGGTGCTGCCTGCTTCTCTAGAGTAAACAGCAATAAATAACTGTGAGGACTATAGAGTCTCAGCACATCCCCGTGTGAGGACAGCCACAACTCAAAAAAAAATACATAGTTCCAGAGTACCAGTCTCAGCTCAAGCTTTCTAGCCAAGAGAGCCTTAAACACAGATTTTAACATTTACTCCTTCTCTCAAGCTACATCCTTTCAGCTACCAGTTGCCAAAAGTTTTTTTGGAGCTCTTCTGCTTTTTCCTCAACTTTATTATCAGTACAGACTGATGATGCATAGCACAGGGAGGTCCCATGTCTGCAGCCTAGGTATTAAGACAGAACAAAAACTCAACTCAGAAGTTCACTTCAGTGAATGGGTTTGCTGTTTGTTTCATCTACAAGCAAAACACATAAAAATCATACCTATTTAATAACTGAAAATATTTTATAGATAAATTGCCATCAGAAGCACAAAATGTATTTCAAGAAAATCTAAATGTCAACATGTCTAATTGAGGTTTCATACAAAACAGTACAGTCCTACTTCCCTGAAACAATGGGCATGTTGTACAATGTACAGCCTCTCATTTTTTAAACCAGAAGAATAAAATGGTGAGTTTAAAAAAAAGCAGGGGTATTTGCCTCATTATGGAGAAATGTGAAAACACGATAATTATACAATTCATTGCAGACAGACTTAAGAGCAGCACTCTAGGGTCAGTGCTGTAATTTACAACATATCTGTATATTATTACAAACTGGTCATTTTTACCCCCTACAATGTCATCGACAGTAATTAAGTAACTAGCAGTCAAAACAGTTGGCATGTCATTACATCAGGTTAATTGTACCAAGAAAGTTGCACCTGAGCAAGATGAAAAATAAACTAATCCTAAGAGTAGGTATATTTTGGTCACTAGGATTTGGGGGTTTTTCTGTTTGTTTGTTTTTAATTAAACTACTTTAAAAGCCAGCCACAGCTATATTTCCCAAAGCATAGTAGCTTGAGCCTCCATGATTAGAAGAGGTTATTCAGGGAAAAATTATAAAAATGATACAAACCAAAGTGATATTTCAAAATTGTATGGTATAACTTAGGTGCCTGAACAAATCCACCGTTTACTTTCTGTAATTTCACTTAAATACACATTCACCTCTCAAATTTGTATCCGCAAAATATAATAACTTTAAAAAAAAAACAACCCACTACAAAGAGATACAGTGAAAATAAAAATAAATTCTATCAATCCAGTATTTTGTCACTGGATACACCACAGCAAGATCATTACTTCCTGCAGTTAGAGGGAAGGGTGTGCCTGCACAGACACTTTCCATTGTGACCAGCAGCTGTGGGATGCAGTAGCCAAGGAACTGCAGCCCTCCCTTCACCACAGAATTGCAGCTACTGACAGAGGCAGAACAGAGCCAGGTGGAGGAGCAGGAGGCTGCTTCATTGCTTTCAATTAGGGACTACAGACAAAACACCTCTGTTCTTCCAGGTGTTATTCATGCGACAACCATACAAGATGAAAAGAGAAAATGATGCTTTATGATCCTTTTTTAAAACTGACATAAAATGAAAGGCCATGACACCTGCTTGGAAGAAAAGGAAAGAGAAATTGTGGTTTGGTTTTACACCAGCAGGGAGCAGTGCTTAACAAAAACAGTAAGATGCTTTTTTGCTTCCCATGTATCTACTCAAATAATGATAATAAAATAATAAATAAATTATTTTCGACATGGTTACACCATGCTTAAAGACTGAGTTGGGTATGTTTCGTACATGCATCTACTAAAGAGGTCTGAGTACCAGGTTAAGAACTCCTGGGAATGTGCTAAAGGCTCACTCTGCCTGTACTGCCTTGCTGTGAAATTTATCCATCAGTGTAAGGGAGAGGTTTCTTAAGGTAACAACAGAGTTGATTTACAAGCATGAGTACAAAGTAAGAAAATTAAACATTTTGAAATTATCTCTTATTCAAGAAAAAGGACAAAAATACACTTAATTTAACACAGCAGAATTTCAGTATTTCACAGAGAATGGAGAATACTGATGGCACTTGTGGGGGATGGGAGATAAAAAGTAAATTAGCAATTAGCAAAACAGGTAAAATGATCATATTACATATATGCCAATCATTCACTTACTTTAGACAATTTTTGCACCATGTTTAAGAATCCACATATGTGATATTCTATTAACCTAATAATGATCTTATTTATATAAGAATCCACCAATACCCAATCTAGTTTTGGTACCTGGCAAGACTGCCTTTTTTTCATGTAAATAAGACCATTTAGTTAAATGACATACTACTGTATATAACAGCTCACATGGAAGAAAAAATGATCACTCACCACATTGTAATAACTTTTGTTAATTGCAGATGTGTCAAAGCCTTTAGGTGGACTCTTCAAGGTACCTGATTTGGGGGACACTGGTTTTTCTGAAATATAGGATATTTTGAGGTCAGTGGGGTGCAATTTCACAGCTCGACACTAGAGGTCAAACGAACTGCTTTAAAATATTTATCAAGATTCAGTGAAAATTGTGCTTCACTGAGAAACATACATAATAGTACTTCATGTTACTGGTAAAGAATCAATATGTTCACAAGGAATGAAACTCTAGCTTCATCGAAGGCAAGCAGAAAAACTCCCATTCTTTTTCCTGGAACCAGAAAGTCAGTTAATAAAATTTGCTTTTCCAAACTTATTTTTTAAAAACAAGATGTTGTCATAGACTGCAATTAAAAAAACAAACAAGCAAAAGAAAAAAAAAACCCAGGCATTTCCAAACCACATACGCATTTTCAAACAAAAGTAATATTAAGTTTTAATATCCATTTAATGAACTCTGTGAAAGCAGGTGACCAATCAACAGCTGAACACTCCAGAGGTAACACATTACACTCAGTCTCAAAACAGAGATTCAAAATACTATACTAGTGAAGTGACTTACCTTATGCCTGGAAAATCATTTTACAAACAACTATCTTTTGTTATTAATGAATTAGAGAATAAAAATGCTTATGCACTTGAGAACAGGGTCCTTCATAACAATAAGTCCTTCCTATAACCCATAGGGAATCTATCCCTCAGTAATGCATGCTCTTCCCAGAAGGATAACATTAATCTGCAAGATCAAAACAGTCCTGAGAGTTACCCAAGTCCTGGCCTGCAACAGGGAGGCAGAGAAAACACACTCCTAAAGCCTTCCCTCCCACCACCACCACTCCTCTAGGTCAGCCACAGAGGAGCAAACATGAGGTGAGAGAAAATCAAAAGCAACATGCTGCATGCTGCAGAAACAGCAAGTAAGATTTACAGCATCTCTTTTTAATCTCTCACGCTTGACTGTGCACTCAACCGAGAACGCTTGTGAGGCTATGTTTATCAGGACATTTTGGTGTTTTGATTTGTCTATTTTTGTACATTTTTTAAACAATCAGGCTTGTCTAATATACAAATGTCGAATAAGCATTTAAATAATTTGCATCCAAGCTATAAAACAAATTGTCAACTGAACTACCCCAAATAAAACCACAGAAGCATCACCAAAGCATACCTACTGAAGGCTTAACCTTTATTTTAAAAGCAAGCTCCTGTTTCAAATACATTTTAATAAAGACATATGAATAATTTAACTCTAGTTTACCTGATACCTCAGGCTAAAAATAAATTATGCAAGTCTCAAACACCTTTCCAGGAGAAGTCCAGTCAGCCAAGCTAAGGGCCAGCTACGGAAAATTCCCAAGGACAGCAGAGCTGACCAGAGAAGCATCATCATAAGCAGAACATTCCCTGTGGTACCAGCCTCTCTGAGCAATTTAGAGCTTCTTCAGGCTCCCAGCTGCAGCCCACGGACCATGCTATCTCAAGCATGCTGACTCCAGGTGCAGGTGACCCTTTCATCTCCAGTACCAGGACAGCCTGGCAGGCCAGAGGCCTTAACTACCAGCCCATGAAGGGCACCTCAGGCCCCATGAGCACACAAATGCAAGTATCTTTAAGGGGATTTGCTCTGTATTGCACTGGAACTCCCTTCCAAGAAGCTAATCTAAAAATAAAATATAGTCTTAAAACTGCTGAACATGAGCAAAGAAAAAAATATATTCTCCTTACCACATTCAGGGGTGACAGTAAAACCCTTATGGTTAATATCCCCTGCCTACCCACCCCACAACAGATCTAAGCTGACACACAGCACAGAAACTATTAGAGCCAGCAGTTATCCAGCAGGGAACACTGACACTCTCAGCCACCAGCCTTGCAATAGATAAGTGCTCTGCTAGACAGCCAAGTAATTCCAAATGGCAGGACTCCTCCCACCCCCTTAGAACGAAGCTGTAAACTCAAGCAGATTTGCCATCAAACACTCAGTGTGAAAGAATCTAAAATCATGTCATATGTATGGCTACTCATTTATATATTCCTCCATAATGCTACTCTAAATTAAAATTCTTTTCCTTGTACTGAATTATGAAAATGATGTCATTCCCACAAACTTGGTAATTTGCTTTCATTCTCTGTGGAAGCTCTTGGACTTACCCTACAATTTATAGTGACTTGCAGGTTCACTAAATACCTAAAGGCTTATTAATCATGTGCCAAAAAGCATGAAAGGAGAAACCAGAGTTATTTAAGGATAAAAGTAAATAGTTGTCACTGAATTTATCATAATACAGATGTCTTGGAAGGAGGAACAAGAGTTATTTAAGGATTAAGGTAAATACTTGTCACTGAATTTATCATAATACAGATGGCTGACCATTGTTAAGCTGGCTGATCACAGCATTCTGGCTCTCTGTTATCTTAAAGGGTGCAAAAATACCTCTCTTCCCTTAAGCTGCTCAAGGAAGTGGAAGATTTTTTTGTGGAAACATATAGAGTCATTTATATTGCCAGTTGTTCAGCTGATTCGGTTATCAATCAGAGACACTCACATGTCCAAATTCAGATTTAAAGACAGGACAGAAAAAAAGAACCACACATTCATATCATTTTGCCTGAACAGTCATAATCAACATTTAGCTTTTAAAATGTAAAGGCCATTTCTATTGCAGAAACACAGAATCAGACACAGCAAATTAGTCCAGCTGTCTATCATGTCTGGTATTCTGCCTCCAAGCAGTGCCTTGCTTCACAAGGAGGAATAAGAAACAGTCTTGTTGCAATTAGCTTATTGCACAACACATTACACAGGAGAAAATCCTGATCTTGCACATAAGAAATCACTTTGTTTATGCTTAGTGTCATTTATTATCCTTGGTAATAGAACATTAGAGTATTTTGCAAACAGAGCATATTTCATTAAACATTTCAAGTAGGTACCACCCCCATTCAGCACACTACATCTTTATGAAGTCCATAGGTTTTTGAATCATCAGCAAAACCTTGGCACCTTGCCCACTCCACAGAGGCTCTATTTCTCAAAGCCCTGGAATAGAGTGACCTGGGCCAGACACCAGCTTTTCCCACACAGAAGATTTTTGCAGTTTTCTCACATCTACAATGTGTATCCCCTATATTAACACTGAAAGCACAATGAAAATGGCTCAGTGTATGATCACACCCAAAGCTGGCAGGCATCTGCTCAAGTGTGGGAAGAGATGGTATCCTGCTGGTGACTGAAACCAAGAGCTGAGTTGCCACTGTCCATCTCTCTTCTGATCAAAGCATTGCATTCAACTGCCCTCAGCCACACTTGATAATGCACTGTCTAGTGGCTAGTGATAAACCAGATGGACTTCACTTAACAGAACATCTTTGGGTGGAGAATGAGGGTAGCAAAAACATTTTAACATTACTCTTCCAGCAAATAATTTTCCTCAGTGGCAGCAATATATATAACCTTTTATAACCTTTCCCTAAGTAGTACGTAAGATGCCACAAACTCCCTAAAATGAAGTTATCTTATTCCTTACAAATATGTATTTATTGGCTGTAAAAGACAATTTGCTCAATCCTTCCCAATATTTTGTTTCTTTCTATTTTAACTTACATGCCTTCAAATTATTTGACATTCCCACATTCCCTCTCTTCTGTCATGTCTTCACTTTATGCCATATTCATTTTCATGCCACACTCTACTTTGTGCTACTCCACAGAGTATTTATTCCCTTCAGAACATACTTTACTAAAGCACTTTGACCCTACTGCTACAAGAACACCCCTGCATGTCTGCGATTACTGCACCGTGGTGCATAACCTAGATAAAAAAATAACAATTTGAGCTCTTTCATCCTACACCAGGGGAGGAAAGATGTGCCAACAAGAACACCAAAAGCTATGTGGTCCCTATCAGCAGTGCTACAAGCAAGCTCCATCTTCCTAGACTAATCAGTTCAAGTCCAGCATTAGGAGGGCAGACCTAAACTTGTTCCCACTTCTCAAGATGGTTCAAGCACTTCTGCAGTGCTCCACTCTGCTATTGGGGCAGAAGTGTTGGTAGTGTCTGTATTGCATTCACTGGACAACTGAACACAATACTTCTCTGAGTGTATATGGTTGGAGAGAGAAAAACTAACATTCTTCATGGGGTTTTATTTTATTTTTTTTTTAAGTCAAAAATGCAATTTCTCCTTCCCTCACACACCAAAGGACTGAAAAAGCTGACACTACTCCTCCACTATATTCTGGCCTTTTCCCCACACTGATTTTGTTTTTTTTAACATCCAACCAAAAGAAACACTCTTACTGTAATTTGCACTGGGCCTGATACTAACTGTCAAGAAAGCATAACAGAGGCCAGGGCAGTAATGATACATTAATTTCTGCGAAGAATTAGAACAGTTTGTAACATATCAAATGTGGTTTTTACAAAGCTATATTCCTTCCTGTGTAATCTCATGCCATTTAAAGGGATTATGCTTGGATAAAACTCAGTAACTGACCATGTGATTTTTTAAAAAAATCTGATTAACCTCTGAGTAGCTAAGCAAGTGCATCCCATTCTGGCTAACCACTCTTCATTCAAGGGAACCCTCAAAACTAGATCTCCAAATCTCTAACTACTGTGTGAGACAGAAGCAGCACTGTAAGAGACAAGACTCCACCTACACCTTCACCTCTTCCTGTTCCAATTTATGTAAGCAAAAACAACCTCAGTAAGGCCACACTGTCAAGTATCATAACAAGTTTACACGTTATTTTTTACCCTCTGCCACATGTAACAGCAGAGCAGGATAAAAACAAAATCCTTTCATCTCAAAGTACTTCCTGACTAGAGACCAAAGAACATTTTAAAATGTAAGATGTTAGAGGGTTTGAAAATGGAAATGAAAACACAGGCACAGGGGGGAGGGAGAGAGAAACAGACCATTTTTTTGAAGTTCACAGTGCAGGCATGTACCTGAATAGAAAATACTACCTTTTTTTCCTAATATATTTACATGTTTGATCGTAACTATCACAACTTTAAACAAAACCTCTTTTTCCCCTTGGGTCAGGGAGGGGGACAGAATAAATACACACTCAATAGCAAAACAAAATCAGTTTTCCATCTCAACCAAATTTATTTTCCCCCAAAATAGCCATTATTCAGCCTAAGAAAACGAAATGCTCTGCTTTGCTCAATAATCTCAGTATATGTCCTACAACCATTGGTAGCTCACCTCATACATGTATTATCAGCATTGTGTGCTACTCTAATCACTCAGGCACAGCTAAACAAACAAGCTACAACCAAAGCACAACCACTCTGAGATACCTTATAATGTGATATGCTCTGCTGGTGTAAAATTACACTGTACCTGTTGTGCTGATTTGATGGTAAGAGAACTAGCTATATCCATATCTGAAACCAGAGAGGACAAGTGAAGTTCCATAAAGTACTGGAAAAAGCTAAACACTGTAATTTTAAAATGGAGGAAGCAAACAGAGAAAGCCAGTGAGCTACAGCTCAGTCATTTCAACTTTGTAATACTCAATGAACTAAGCTCCTTGAGAAGAGAAAAACAGGCACAAACAGAAGAAACTTCCACAGAAGAAACTGAACACATGGACAGCTGTTCAAGAATGCAAGAAGTTTTGCAGAAGCCAGAAGGGCTAAACTGTTGAGGGAGAGAGAATACACCTTACAGTGGAGGAAAAAGGACCTGGGAGAAAATTTTTGAGGGCAAGAAGTGAAAGCAAAAACCACATCAGCTCCAGGGATCAGATGGGGCTACAAGGAGTCACAAGCATTAGATTGCACTTGGTACACTATAGCTCGTCTCTTCCTGCTTAGAAGAGTTACTTCACCCAAGTGCAGTACTCTTAATAAAACAAGAACCACTTAATTCTGGTTACTGGCAACTTCTGGTTTTTGCATGTTCACTATTAAAGCATTTCTATTCTGGAGCTTAATTCCCTATCCAGGTTCCAGAACTTGGAAGAGGTCAAAACTGATGAAATCCAAACAAAATCTCTGCAGCAATGATTTAAACAAATAACAATGAGTCAAGAGGGTCATCATGGCTGATGCTACAACACTACAAACCAAAACTAGGCTTCAAGAATTGTTTCTCAGGATAAGAAACTAAAGCCAATCTTACATTGTGACTATGCATGAGAGAAGCTGGTTGGAAAGGACAATGAAGCTGCAGATCTAAGACCACCATTTTGCACCAACAGATTGGAGATATTAAATGAAGGAAGAAAATAAGAGAACACAACCAAAGGAGAAAAAGATACGTTTAAAAGGACTTTTGCTCCCACAACCCCACTGCAATCAGGCATCTGAATAGCTGCCTCATAATGGGAGAAAAGAAAAAAAAAAAGCAATGTCAAAGACTTTAGCACAGCCCCAAAAGGTATGTGTTTTCACTGGAGCTGTAACAAAGGAAACAGTGGTAAAGCCTTCCAGAGACCCTGGGTAATTTTATCCTACCAGGCTTATCCTAAATCTCTGAAAATAAGTCAGGACAAGGAAAGATATGGGGTAAAAAAAGGAAATAAAGGAGACAGAAATTATGTCACCCACAGCAATGTCCTAGTGTATTAAAAAGAAATGTTACTTCTGATATTCAGATGACATTTACAGAAGGCACTTTGACTATATAAAAGTTCAAAATAAAACTTCAGTGGAAGGATGAGGCTGGTATGAAGAAAAGCTGAAGGCACATGAATAAGAAAGAAAGAGAAAAATCGCAAATACATTATCTTTCAAAAGCAGATTTTGATAGAATTGGGTTTCTTTCCTGAAGTTGTTTACTTCTAAGTAATGGGATGTATTGAGTAAATTTTTGTTACGTTTAGGGGTTTTTTCTTGCTGGTTTTTTGTAGGAAATCTCTCCCTATTTAAACCCAAAGCATCAATTCAAAGTCTGTCAGCATCTGAGTCAAAATCCCATGTTCTAGGAATTCAGACCAAGGAAGTGAGAGCAGCCCAAAGGTGACAGACAAGCAAACAGAATGAGGAGTTTTCTGCACGCTTACTGCTAATTCAGAATCCTCTCTATACAGTGAACTGGGGTGGGAATGTGCAAATTCCTGAGCATTAATCATTGCTGTGAATGAGGTTCAGTAAATAAAATCCAGCTCAAACAAAAAGCATTACAAGTTTTAATGAATCAACCATCCATCAACCTCTACAGAAAGCAAGAATTTCTGCTAATATGTTCTCCCCTTCAAAACTCACCATTTGATTTAATTTCTCGTACGTAGTTACTGGGAAACCACCCTGTTTTTCCATTTAAAGTTCCTTCCCACCAGCCTCCTTCTTCCACTCTTGTAACATGAATAATATCGCCTTTTGAAAAAGAAAGTTCATCTTCATTTGTCTGTTGAAAATTAAATTTGGCTCTCACCACCAACTGATGGTTGCCGTTATCTGTCATGTCCTAGTAAGAGAAAACAAAGAATAAAATGATCATTAGAGACTTAAACAGTATTTCCATGAGCAAAATAAAAATGTCCATAAAATGGAAATAGCCTCTCCTCCACATACAACAGTCCCCACACATTTTTACTCAAAAGCCTTTATAAGGAGGAATTTGGCATTTCCAGTATTTCTGTCATTTTTCATCTATAGATTTTTATCAGCCATGGGAGTATACATTTTACTTATTACAGCCCCTTCAAATCAGAAGGGGTTAACAGAGCTAAAATAAGAATAATTATTGCTCTCACAAAAAAATAAACATATACATTTTCTATAACTAGCATCAATTGAAACTGCCTTTGACAACTACGAAGAAAAAAAGGCTTTACATTAGACAGTTTTTTCCTAAAATTCTCTGTGCTGCTAGGAGAGAGAAACTGAGTTGGGTTTAATTTAATTTTGGATATATCAAGATTTTGCAGCCCAAAACCTTTTCCTTTTCTTTTTTTCCTGTACCAGATCAGGTTGGTGGCTTCCACAGCTGAAGGTACAAGTCTCCATGGCCTGCCAATGAAGGCCTGTTCTTTCACAAAACCTATGAAAGAGTTATGTAACTTACCTTGAATAAGAACTCCCAAATCCTTTTTCTCAAGGTTAACAAAGCTGGAAGCCTGCAGCAATCAGACTTGCAGCTGCCCATATATGCCATGTATGCATACTCATCCCCTACCATTGATGTGAAGGCATATTATCACTCTGTCTTAACACGTGACTGTTCTTAGAAGTAATTAATAAGTCCTTTGAATTAATGATTTTTAAATTCAGCATTTTGTCCTTGGATGTCAGTTTTGGATATCTACACCATTCAAGCATTTCATGAGAGTTTGGGCAAACCTTTATGCTAAAAAAGTACAATACTTGGACAACTTCAAATACATTGCACTGGAACTGACAGAATAGCACTACAAATTGTGTTTGTCTCTATCCTAACAAAGGATCAATACCTGGACAGCTAAAAAACTAGCTTAGTGAGAAAATGACTGTGTAAGCAGTCCTAGTCAGCTATCCAGGTAGAAGAATTTCACCTCCATGTTGCCTATATAGTTGAGGTGATGAAAAGACTGCACATTGTCACTAGGAACTTAGAACATGTCAGCATAATTTGTAACCACAGAAATCATGTTATTGCATCACAACTCAGTATGACTTCCATCAGAGTTTGCAGCTGAGAAACTACAGGAAAATGAGGACAAACAATTTTGAAAACGTGCAGAAAGCCCCAAAATAGTCTAAGTCCCAGTGTCTGACAGTTTAGCACATTTTCAAACAAGAGCCTCTGCCTGAGTCCTCTGCTTGTACATTATGTGCTTTCATCATCTCTGCTCAAGAAGAGATAATGTTTTGGTTTAGTAAATGGTAAAAAACCACAAGATAAGCATAAACATTGCACAGTGAGATCAACTACAAACCCTGTGTTCTGCAAGTATGGCTTTCCAGCAGAGGAAATGAGTATAAACTTGGTGAGAATGGTTCCAAATAGATCATCTACACCAACAAAACTAAATCAGGAATTTCCTGGGTTTGGCCACTTTTTGCCTTCTTGCACTTCTCTGCTCTAACTTTGCACAGAGCAACTCAGATCACCAAAGAGATAGAAATATTAAAAACTCTGATTACTTCAGTGATCCAGCTAACAGCTAGTCCCACCAACTGCTCTAGCTGCAAAACTGAGTGGGCTGTGAACAGCAGAACGTGAGCTCGAATTAATGGCCTAGGGCAAAAACTTACACAGGCTCTGCTACCAGAGAAAACACATTACACCACACCTAAGAAAGCCACAGATAAAGCAGCTTTCATTAGGGATCTGAACCCTCCGTGCAAACCTTCAGTGACTAAAAATACATTTTATCACAATTTCCATAAGATATGCAACCCTGATTTCAGCTATATTATAAAACAATGGCCCATACAACTCTAACCCAAAGGCAAGTTGAAGGATCAACCTTGAAATATAACAGAAAACAGTACCAACTACCACTACTGCCAAATTAGAAATATCACCTTCACAGAGGTTTGAATAACCTTCAATCATCACTCCTAAACTCAGAGAGAAAATGAGATTTTTGCCTTTGTAAAAGCAAGTCCTTACACTGGAAAGGAAAACATAAATCCAGGAAGATGCTGTCTATGCAGACAGCACGGAACACTAAAGGAGGAAAAAAAAGTTCAAAGTTCACGAAAAGCTGCATGTATTTTGAAACATCATTTGAAAAGCTGCAAAAACAAACTCACAGGCTAAAAATACAGAACTGAAAGAAAGGAAATAGTTACTGTGCTACATTATAATTTACTTACAAAACTCTTTAAAAAAAGAAGAGGGGGGGGGAAATATCACAGCACAGCATGTTTCACTCTTCCAGAACTTACCAAACTCCGATACTGGCCCTGAAAGAGTTTTGAAGTTCTACTGTGTGAAGACTGGGATCCCAGAGAATCAAAGGATTTTATCCGATGAGATGAAGGACGTGCACATACAGAGTCACTGCCCAGCCCTATGTCTGTAGGAGGGTAGGGAAAAAAAAAGTAAATAGAACTTTTAAAATCTGCATCTATAACTTCTGCTTACCTTTGTAAAATTCACATGCTTAAAGCAGATTCAATGTATCTGCAGTTATTCAATAATTCAAGATTTAAAAAACGATAGCAATAAATAATCTAAAATCCTGAGAAATTGACAATTTCTTCCCCACACAGACAAGAAAAGAGCTTGGCCTGTTTAGAGAGGAGGGTTAGGGTTGTATTTCTCTATTCCTACTCACTACCAGTCTATTTAAAGGTAATTAACCAGCATCATTTTAGCTAGTAGCCAAGAATTTTGAATGCATAAAACTTGCTTGAAGTGAAGCCAGCCACATCTGTTTCTTAGCTCTTCCCACAGCCCCTCATCTTCTCAATTAAAGCATTCCTTCCACTGCCTTTTTTCCCTACATTCCTTTGCCTTGTCCCTTTTTTTTTTTTTTTTTTTTTTGCCAACTAAGCTATTTTTTCTTCTTTGGAGAGAAGACTAGGAAAAGAAGAAAGGAAAATGCTGCTTCTCAAGTAAACAACACCCTCCCAAAACATCTCCCCTCTTTCATTTGTCTCTCCTCTGAGAAGCACACCCATGTGACATATTCACCTGTAGGCTGTGTGCCATCAGGGGCTGCTGGGGTCCCTTGTGGGATGGGAGGCACCAAGAGAGCAGCAGGACAGGGCTCATATCACCACTCCAGCCAGGAGTGGGGCAGCTGGGGGCACCAGGGCAGCCCCAGCCCTGGACACTGGGCTGGCACCTCCCTGGGATGTGATGCTGCCAGCCATCATGTGGGGTGTGTCCTGTGGCTTAGTGAGCCACTGCCAGCCAGGGGCTGCACCAAAAGCAGCTCCCAAGAGCCAGGTTCAGCACTGGCTGCAGCCTCTCACAGCCCTGCTGGGAGCCTCTGCCCATGGTACAGGGGGACAGGGGTTGCTCCTGGCTGCACCAGCATCCCCCATTCTCACAGCCAAAGCCCCAGCAGTGGGCTGCTCCCAGGACCTTTGCACTGTGCAGCAGACAAGCATTGCTCCTTTGCTCGCTTGCAGAGCACAGCAAGTCATTTCTTTTTCTCATGTTTCCCACATATAAGGCAACTACTCAGTGAGCATCAGAGCTTAAAAAGTCCTGAAAGCAATACAGTATCTTTTGTTCCAAACCAGACTACACAAGACTCCCAACTACTCTCCTGGCTTTTATGCCTATTACTCTCTTTCCTAGTAGTTTGCTTTTCTTCCATACTGAGGTAAGCACACAACTGTAGTTTCCTAATAGTTACTTTCAGACTGAAGTAGACCATGGTTATGCAAATCTGAATTATTTTTGTCCAAGGGAAATAACATACAGGGTTCAGATGCATGGACATCAGTGAATAAAATGTATCTCCTGTTCCTCAACAAACCTGAAGAGACAACTCAATTCATCTGAACTGGCAAGTCTTTAAACTTGAGCACAGCATCCAAGAGATGTGGGAGGAGGCAAAGGGATTGAGACTGAGAACAAACAGCAGTGTTGACAAAGGATGATCCAAGTCTGCAGTGACTGAGAGGATAACACCTTCCCTGCTACATCTTTTTAAATGATTCTTTGATATCCTTCAAATATCACCATCTTTCAAAAAAAAAATCCTGTAAGTCTACACTTCCTAGTCAAATAGTGCAATACTAGAACTAAACGTATTAAGCATTTTGTATCCATAGTATCCTCACACATTGAAGTAATGAAAGACTTCACACTCTGTGAAACTGCTTTCCTAAAAGCATTTAAAGGCCATGGTATTAAGAGAAGCACTGGTGATTATAGTCCATTACAAAAAGATTGTACATGGCATGTTTTCACAGACTACCAGGAAAGAAATGGGATTGGATTATGAGCTTAGTTTGTAAATCATAACTATATGACTAACTCTAATGCTCTCAGAAACCTTTAACATAACAATCATGACCCAATAGAGTGTAAGGATTAAAAGTAACTAGAAACATCTCCAAACTTTCCTAAGTACAGTCAAGTTCAAGGACAAACAGCCACCTAATCCAGAATTATACCTTGATACAACTTGCCTAGAAAACCAGCATCAGGTTGACTTATGGCAGTGTGTTGCAGCTTCTGGGCAACTCTAAAACACTATCTAAAATTTAAGTGAAATGATTCCTGAAATATTCTAATTTCACAGCAGCAGAGATAATACACTAACAAAAGCATCTTTTTAGGTTTGAATTAGAAACTGCATGTGTATGAGGTGAAAACAAAATTATTACAAACAAACCACACGCATATTGGAAGTATTTTCACCATTAATAGCTGAATACTTTCAAATCTATTTGAAATGTCGATACATTTAAAAGGCTTGCAGACTCCATGTATCCATTAAGTTTCTACTAAAATACCTAATAAACAAGTTCAATGAATTTCTCAATGGTATTATTGTCAA
Source organism: Cettia cetti (assembly GCA_013401135.1). Lineage (NCBI taxonomy): Eukaryota > Metazoa > Chordata > Aves > Passeriformes > Sylviidae > Cettia > Cettia cetti. Next base: position 83,347 of record VZUI01085593.1, read on the forward strand.
AAAAAAAAATCAACTCTGCTACGAAAAACTCAAGAATCTTGAATGGCAGCAGAATGTGCATGTTTAACAAATATTAATTTGGTAATTTCCTCACAAGCCTCACTCTTCCATCCATTTAAAGATTTATAGTATTTGCAAAACCCTTTCTCCCTTGTACCACTATCTCAACCTTCCTATACCAGTTCCTTTCTCCTCATCAATCTACAAACAGCAACTGCTTCCTTGATCCCACAACTCCAGAGATTAAACACTTTGATGGAGTGAAAACCCACAGAAGTCTTTCATCAGTAATCATGTCCATTACTCACATTCCTCATATTGTAGGAAGGCCTATCTTAGAAGAACCTGTGTATGCCTGAAATTCTTTAGACCCACATGGGGATCTGAAAGCCATCTTCCAATACTAGAGCAGAGAGACAGAGTTCAAAACACCTGCTACACAATTACCCAGTTAATGAAAATCGTTTGGAAGTACAAGGTTTATGCCTCCTCCTGGGAATAAGACAACACCACAGTTTGCATGTGGTTTTGATTTTTGGTTTCCATACCACCACCACATGCCCCCCTGCAAAAAGGATCGGCCCAGGTCCCTTCTAACCAGCTGCAGTTGTGGCTTTTTCATGTGGGCATTAATCCACAGACACCTGGACAAAACAGCCACACTTTTTCTCCACTTCAACAACAGCAAAGGCAGCAATGGCCAGTGTACAGCAGTTTTAAAGATGTACTGCACTGGTTTGCATTTGCACTGACACTTGAGATGAGAGGCAGTCTGGTCTAAACAACTGCAAAGAAGTCAATGGTGTTACTCCATGCCCATTCATTAAAACCAAGATTTGGTTGCAAAACTTAATTTTAAGGGGTGCTTTCTAATGCAAGGAAAAAAAATAAGCCACCTAACCTAAAAAATCTCTCTTGAAACAGACCAGAGAAGTATTAGAAATGTGACAATATACTTATCTCATTAGTATTAAATGAAGTAACACTTATGCATCACTGACTTTTCTATCATCTTCCTTTTCTTCCTCACACAAAAACTGACACATATGGTTCAATTTTAACCTCTCTCTCAGACTTTGACCTGATGGCAGTACTGAAACTTGCTGCTGGTGGTGGAACAGAAAGAAACCAAAAGGGCCAAATGTTGACACTTCTTGTGTGTCCCAGGGTCCAGCTGGCATAATTTAGCACAGCTCATCCTACAAGGATGGATGGACACCTCTCACCTGTCTGTTATTTCTACAGCTCTCTCCCCTCCCACCAAAGGACCTGAGGTGAGTGGTTCATGACTTCCAGCTACTAAATGAATTAAATATGTGGCTTAAGGGATGAAAGATGTTGAACATCCTTTTGTTATTGGCAAGAAAGGGTATCACTGGGAACTGTAGGCTGGGGAGGGTAAAAATGTTGCCAAGCTGTTCAAATAGGAGAATAACAGAATGGAGCAAAATTCAATTTTAGTTTCTCAAACCTGGAGAAAAAAAAAAATAGGCCCTTTCTCCAAATTGCTTGCCAGCTTAAAGGCTTAGCCTTAGCTCTACCACAAACATTCCTTCTGCAGAAGACAAGACTAGAGAACACAGAGCCGCTGCAAAGTTTTAAAAACATGAACTTCAACAAAAGCTCTTTTAAAATGCTGCATATGTTCACCTCATCATGGGTACAGCACAGGTGTAAATATACATGGGTGCAAGGTGAAAGTAGCAGTAAGCCAGCACAAGACAGAGCAGTCTACTTACCTGCAGTCACCTTATTTAAAGCCACAAGAGAGCTAAGAACTTTGCTGAAATTCTGTCCCTGATACAGGTCATTTGCATCAAAAGTCTGAAAAAAACCAAAAAACACATGTAGTTAAGTCATAGAAACATGCCTTTAAGCTTGTACATACAAACCATGACTGTAGAAGCTATTGCATAATCAAGGCATCAGTCTTTCAGTGGATGTTATGAACCAGTAAAACTGTTGTGGGTTTTTTCTTCTTAAAAAAAAGTAGAAAACCCCAACAAACACTCTTAAATGGAAAGATAATCCTGCAACAGCCGGATTTGAAAAAAACCTGAAGAGCAGAGAAAGTAACAATACCAAGTATCATTTCAGTTACAAGAAAGTTGAGTAAAACAAGTGTCAGAAGAAGAAGCTTTCCTAAGACATTTTGGCCAAAAAAAGTTACTGGGTACCATTACTCTTAGCATACTCTTCTTTTTCTGTAGCAGAGCCCAGACATTGTACCTGATTTTTCATAGTTTACTATGAAAATAACTACATATACTTTGAGAAGTACTACAATCTACAGGCTATCTCTTTACAATACAGAGGAAAGCACCATTCCTGAACATTAAGGAATTTTAAAAAGAACCAAATTGCTGGATAAGTTAGATCAAGGATGAGGTTTGGGAAGGGGACAGATGAAAAGAGGTTTATTTTATTATTATTTTTAACTGTTGTAATGTGATCCAAACCTTGAACTATCTTGCAGAAAACACTCCAGCAACTTTCAAGCACTGGGTGATGACATCAAACATCTGGATTTTTTTGGGAAAAGAAGACATTTTTTTAAAAAAGGAAAAAAACCCACAAACCCATATTTGCCTGAGGTAATGGCAACACTCATCCAAAGTCTCTCAAAAGCACAGCTTTTGCAATAGATTCTGCATAGGTTGAAAGGACTCACAGTATTCTTTTGTGCAAGACTAGAAAGCTGACAATAAAAGACAGCTGCTACAGTTCTTCCAACTGATTTAAGAAACAGAAAGATTTCGTTTTCTGCAATGTAGCAGTTTTTATCTAAAAAGTCAACAAAAACATGTTCACTTTCCTGATAACAGACCCATCCCACAGACACTATCAGAAAGTCCTTACCCCAGAAAACAGCCTTCACAGACAGGAGAGGAAAAACTCATAATCCCAGTGGAGAAGCGAGAAAGGAACAAAGAAAGGCTAGTTTAACCCAAGAGAAGCAAAAATGTTAACAAAAGCTATGAAAGTAACCACAGAAGGGGCTGCCAGACCAGTTCTGACTGGTGATGTAATATCACACCAAAGGTAGAACAGATTTAGGAAAGATTTCATGGCCATGTTAGTTAGTAAAAAAAGCCCCAACCCTCCCAATGCATCCAGAGTATTTGAGGTATCTGCATACATTAACATGCTTATTTCTCCCCCTCAGACTGAGGATCACCTCTGGTCCCAGAAAGCAGCAGTTCTAGCTGGGCTGTACAGGTGCCAACATCTCTCAAGCTTGAGTATCATTGACACAGCTCAGAAAAGCCATGCCACACAACACACACAGCATCAAGCAGTCAGAACCACATGCCAGTGTACTCCAAGCAGTTGCTCACATAATTTAAGTCAAATAACTATTTCAACAAGTTTCACTGGACTACAGATAATTAAAAAATACTTCTTTTAGTTATTTGAAGCTGCCAGGAGTAAGGAGAGGCACCAAGGAATTGCCTAGATGTGAATTTTCTAAGGCTTTTCCTCAAACACAAGGAAGATTAAAAGACTATGTACACAAAAAAAAAAAAAAAAAGGCATTAAGGAAATAAAAAAATAATCTGATTTAACAAAAAGGCATGATCGATTTTTTTAACAGCATAATTTATAAAGTCAAAACCTGGCTGGAGATCAGCTTAAGCACTGCTCAAATTGGGGGAAAAAAATTAAGCTGCTATGGAACAAGAAAGTATTAAGAGCGTGAAATTTCCATTATTACTACATGCTCATTGTGGTAGTTTTTAAGCAAATAAACTTGAAGTGTGAACAGAATCACAAAAGCTTAGCCTTGATCCTAAAAAAATTAAATACATGAGACAGGTGCTCATGCAGAAACCAGAACCAGATCAGAAAGGGATGAGAAGGGAGAAAGAGAATGACTAAGAAAGGGAATATTTTTTTAAAAGGTTAAAAAATATAGCTTAAACTTACAAAAACTTAAAAACAACCCAACCCTAAATCCACTTTAAGCTCACCTTCATTCTGGATTCTGATAGAGCCAAGAGCTCTCCAAAGTCAGGCTAACTTGAGAACAAAAGGTTGAGAGGAAGCGTCGTTTCCTGCTTTGCTCAGACTATAGGGGATACCAAGAACAATTTGATTGGATCATCCCAACACGTATAGTGCCATAAAAAACCAGTATCCAGGACATGCATCCAGTCTGCTCCACAGGAAGCAACACAATGGGAGGATGCAAGAAACATTTGCTTCCTTGTGATTTTACATGAAGCAATTCTGACAGGAAGCCACCCGAAGCAGCTCATGGCCAGTATGCTCAGCTGCAACCCACAATAAAGGGGGAGGGGGACATGACACCCTCCAGAGGGATCTTCTCCTAACACAGTAAATATTTAAGAAATAGCTAACCTAGAGAGGTAAAAGGTGAGGGAAGTAGCATAAGTATTCTAAAGTTTTGAGGCTAATTCTTGGTTATAAAACGCTTATCTCAAAAAAGAGCCTCTAAAAAAAAAACGCAAAAAAACCAAAAACCCAAAGAAATACACAACCCACAAAAAAAATTCAAAAGACCCTATGAGAACAAAACAAAAAAAAAAAAACAATCAAACAACACACACCCCCCCTCCACTGCCAACCACTTACACCCTCCTTCTATCTTAGTGGCAGTTCACTCATTTCACAATATATCTGAAAATTCTGACAGATTAAGAGCATCAAGTAGCCAGAGGAAACAGTCTACTCCAGGTTTTCAAGAGAAGTCTGACTTGCATGTGACGTGTAATCTTCATTATGGAAGATTATGGACACATCAGCTGTAGAACTGACTCTCAAAATTTATCCTGATGTTAAATAAAGTAACTTCTCATTCAGTGACACTGGATGACAAACAACACCCCTGCACCACACAGCACTCCCAATTCTTCAATTGCAAAAATCAAAGCTGAAATTTGAGATCCAAATACCAAGCAAATCTATTTTTATAACACAATATATTACCAAATAATAAGGTCTGCATGCTAAATGACCTTCTATAATACTGGTATAACCCACTATTCTAATCACAGCAGAAGGACAACATGAATTCAAACTTGCACATCCTTACAGCTCTTTAAACCTAAAACCAGAAACACTTAGAAAGGTATTACTTTGCAAATATTAAGATTTGTCTTTTGAACAGTATGCAACAGGTATATACAGGCATTAAACAAGGCTTTATGGAAAAAATATTTCCAATATGCCCTCGATTTTCAGGCAAACAAAATGTATAACTCTGTAGAGACCCTACCTGTGACTAAATTCACCCCCTTGCTCATTCAATCTTTACCTTCCATCAAGAGTCAGATTAAACTTTAGCAGGAATACAAAAATAAACTGTCATAGATCAGATGAGGTCTTTTGAGCAAACTATTTAACCAACATACCTTTGTTTTTAAATACCACAGAATTGCCCACATGCACATATGCCTTACATAAGCATTAAGATGAGTGGAGGAGAACGGGGTGATGCTCAGTGATGGTGTTTTTCTTCCCAAGTTACCACTAGGAGTGATGGAGCCTGGCTTTTCTGGAGATAGCTGAACATCCATCAGCCTGCTCATGGGAAGTAATGGATTCATTCCTTGTTCTGCTTCGCTGGCATGCACAGCTTCAGCTGTACCCATCACACTGCCTTTACTTCAGCTGGGGAGTTTTCTCTCTTCTACCCTTCCCAATCTCTCCCCAGCCCCACCAGGGAAAAGTGAGAGTGTGGCAGCCTTGGCCTGGCTGCTGGATGGGCTTGAAGGACAACAATATCCCAGATGGATACTGTGTTCTAAAGGCAGATGAGATCAGGTTAACAGTGACCCATAAACAACACTATGCATAACACTCAAGCACTCTGGCACTTTTGGTCACTGACTGCCAAGGCCTGCCAATTGCCTACCCCCATCCACAGATCCTGGCTTCCCTTTCCACACACCACACTAATTCCAAACACATACCTGGCTTCCCACAACTACATATGCATTTCTGCCCATGGATTTCAACTGGCTACACACTTTATTGATAACAATTTTATGATCTTTTCCAGGTCATTAATGAAATGTTACATAACGTGGTCGAGTAGCAATGGCAGCAAAACCCATACAGCAAGATATACACTGGATAGTCATTCTGCATTTGGAACTATAACGAAGTGTATTAATAAGCCAGTTTTTAAACTCACTTCATGAGAGTCGTTTTCATTTCTCCATCACTGACATTTCTTCAACACCAAACAAAATGCCTTAAAGATTCATTTCATCCACATACTGACTGTTCAACTACCACATCCACCCTCTGATTTTAAACAAGACTAAACTCTCCATGGAGTTAAGTCTCTCCTTAAACTCCACAGCATTCCAAACTACCTGAATTAGGGTCATTTTAAGTCATATAAACCACTAACCCACAGTGGATGGAGACTTCTTTTCAGTGTTTCTCATCTAATAACAATAAGGAAATAAAATTAACATAATGCTTATCCCTCATATCCCAGCAACAAAAAGTACCTACTGAAAACAGAAAACACTACCAGAGAATTTGATGAAGGAAAAAGGAAATAAAAAAATAAAGTTGAAAATGTACCTGGTGAGAGCAGACTGCACGCCTGCAGCAAGATTCTTTTCTTCAAATCAGTCAGTTCTAAGGCCTCTTGTAACCTTCATACTATTTTATTTTCCCCCTTCTAGACCCTAAAGTCAGAACCCAGTTATGGAGGAAGTATTTTTAAAATAAAGGTACTTCACCTGATAAAGCAAGATCTACAATTGGAGACAGGGGAAAAAAAAATTGGGGGTAGTTCAGTCAAGCTTTCTTCTGACACACACTTTCTTCAAATATGTCTTCTACAAACTTTAGCTTGCTTGTATCCTTAAACCAGCAGACGATCAGTAAGGTTGTATCTAACAATCCTAGCAAGAAAAGTTCACGTATTGGTTAAGAATAAAATTGAGTAAAATAGAAACGTTTTTCCTTGACAAACTACTGCCTTGAATATACACAGGTTACAGTATTCCTAGTGAGTATTAACACTTAAGTCATCTGACAAGAATAGGTGACAGCTCTCTTTACAGTACTGCATCACCAACTGCAGCAGCGAGGGGCTGATGTACGAGCAGCGCAGGCACCTGTGCAGCACAGATAACCTCACCAGCCAGCCCCAAAAGAAGCTGGAACCCCTGGGCTGTGTGTACTAAACCAGCAGGACATTCCCCAGCTCCCTTCTGCAGCCTCGGGCCCCTGGAGCAGATTAGGAGAGCCTTGGCTCACTCACCCGGCGGAAATGAGAGGAAATGAGCAGAGAGGCTTTGACAAAGCACAGCGTGACACGACAACGTGTCGCTCCACCTGTTCCTACGGCACACACTGCAGTGGTTCTGGCCACGGTACATGAATAAAGAAGTGATAGGGAAAAAAATGCAACTCATGTTTAGAAACAGGTGATCATAAAAATGACTAACAGTCCCAACACTTTGCTTTGTCGTGCCACCACCCCCAGTGTGGCACAATCCTTGGAGCAGCTGGCAAGAGGAAGGCACGGAGGCCATCCACGGTTCACCTTCCAGTGATGACACCTAACACAGCCAAGCTGAAAAAAAGATCCTGTAGGTAAGCCCACATGCAAATCACAGATTTGTTCATTTATTCTCACATTAGGTCAGCTCTAAGTGGTGCTGCAGCTATTATGCAGCAGCTGCTGCTCGAGCTGTGCATTATCATCTGAAAGCTGCAGCACTAAAAGGAGAGATAAGAAAAGCAGGGAACTATGACAACTGAGAGGAAAGGAAGGGGTGAGGGGAGAAGAGATGATTACAAATGTTCTGGAAATCTCTATGAAGCATACTGTTGCCCAAATGTAGCACTACACAGCACAAAGAAGAGCTAAAAGAAAAAAAAAAAGTCTGTTTCAAAAACTAAGGGTAAGATAAAAGGAAAGGTTTGCAAACAACTGGAAGAACAGACCTGCAGTACAAGATTTCTGTGTCATTTGGTAACATTTCACAAGAGAAACATCAGTGGTAAAGAATAAATAAAACTTAAGAGGAGGTATGCAATAAATTTTGCTGCTCATATAAACCTGTTTCCCAAAAGTAAAAACCTAACTGTACTAAAAACACCACATCACCTAGGAAGCTTTAATTCCTGCTACTAGTAATACTTTTGAGACATAACATGTTATCTACAAAAACAAGCAGAAGCAGCTGTAAAAATGTATATATGGAAGTCTGTAGTGTCTGTGTGCAGATCTGTGTGTGCATGCATCCAGATACACATTTAAACACAAATCCAAAGAGGAAAAAGGTTAAAAAACCTGTTTTAGAGTACTAAAGCTTTCCAGCTCCAAGAATTTTTGCCCAAACCAGACACAAAGCACTAAGAATTCTACAGAGCATTTATTTCAAATACTAAACAACATTTTACCTAAGAAAGTGCTTCAAAGTAAACTTTTAAACATTGCCAAAACTAAACATACACAACCTGTTCTTCATCAACACAAACAAAAATATCATTTAAAATAAAAGGAACACAAAGAAATGCTATGTTTCCTTTTGGAGGTGAACTGTACTATTTCTTAAGCTTTCCAAATCTGTTTCTAGAATTTAACACTGCAAATATCCTCAAATAAATTCTTCTGTAAGAAGTCACAGAACTTAGAATTTTTGAGCATAAACACCTAGTAGTAGCAAAGCAAGACATAATTTAAAAAGCAGAAATAGAAAGATTAGCACTGCCTACACTTGTGTAAGCAATAAAACATAAGAACAAGCCTGTTTCAAATTTCTACTTGCACAGCAAAACAAAAACTACATTTATCACTCCTTCATCCTAAAACACTTTCAAATTGCTTTGTAGGTTTTAGATTATAGATGATATCACAAAGTGATAATCTCAGCTGGCATAGAGAGGGACATTCAGTAGCACATAGTATTAATGCACAATTGAGTGCCATGGCTTAAGAAAGCTCATGCTCCTGGAACTACAGGCAAAAATAAAAGTTGTTGGAATTAAATTACCACAGAAAATTTGATCGGGACACTGAAGTTCAGATGTCTCAGCTCTTGCCAATGTAACAAGTTACACCCACATGCTTGGCTGAAACACAGCAATTGCATAAGCACCTTCTAGTGCCAATGAAGAGAGACACCTCAACAGGAAAATTGGCCAGAAACATACCCTGAGAAAGATTCAGCCCAGCAAAACCCACCTCTATTCCTGATATACACAATTACAACTACGTAAACTACTCTCCCAAAACAAATCAGGAAACACAGCTGTGGAAATCCAGGCCAAAATGCATAGGGAATACTGTGTCCAAGCAAGAAGACACACAGCATTGAGAAAAAGAAAAAACAAGTATACATATACATGGAAATAAATACAAACAGCTCTTCTATCAAGCAGAGTAAGCAGTCAGTGATAAAAATGGTAAAACTTCATTTCCACTAGTAACTGCACAAGGCAGACACTGCTAATACATCTTATAAATAAGAACATGGTTAAATAGTCATTTTCTTGGGGAAAACCACATGAGCAAGGTAAAGATTTTCCCAAATGAAATAGACAGTAGGGAATGAAAGCAGCTTCTCAGTCTCATCACTCTCCCCCCAACCCTACCGATCACAAGAACAAAGCTAACATCTGCTCCAGGACTGTGAGATGATTTTGAGAGTAGACATAAGTATTTCATGAAACCAGTGCTTCCTTGTATGAGTAGTTCATTAAAGCTCAATGTTGCAGGAGAAAGCCTGTGAAGTCCATTTTCAGGACTGCCTACAAGACAGATGCTGGTAATCTGTTTAGTAAGTTTGTCAGTAACTTGCAGTTACAAAAAAACCAGAAGATCTGGCAGATTTTGGTCTTCCAAATCCATGTGATGTCTGTAACCCTATCAACTGAGCACCTGCCCAAGACTACAATCCCTCTTAGACATGAACAACTGCAAGTAATGGGAGTAGCTGGTCCCTTGAGTGGCTGCACTGCTTTTTAAATCACTGTATCAGATTATGATTTTGGGAAGCTACTCCTTCATTCCATAGCTTCTGCTACTTCAGACTGTGTTGGGTACCTATCCTTTCACCAACCCCATTCAACACTGACATGATGGAGCAGTATGGAGAACAAAATCCTTCCTGAATTTTGGGTTCGAGCATGTCTATCATGCCCTGTGTACTGGTACACAGGTAGGTATCCTACCTTCTCCTCCATCATCCATAGATGAATGTCAAACTTTCAAGTAAGGTTACTGCAACAGAATCTGTAACCTGTTCCCATTTTAGAGGAGAAACATACATTATGGCATCATCATTTTCATACATCTGCAATTTTTTACTGACTTTTCCTTTTTTCCTCAGTAATAAGTTAAAAAGAAACCAGTTATGAAAAAGCCTTAATTAAAGAACAAATTTTAAAAAAGTTCTCTGGCACAAACTTCTGACCAACGCTTTATGCTAAGTATTGGAGGCACTGGAAAGGAAAACTGACCTGAAATAGATCAGTCAGTCACAGTAGAAATCAAAATGACATGAGAGCAATAGGACAGGGGTTAAGACTACAACAGGATGCCCAAAGGGCCTGGCCAGGGTCTGTAAGCAGTTACTGAACACAAGCACTCAGAATGAAATCATCTCTTTCCTAATGGCTGAACTGAGTAGTGACACAATAAATATTTTAAGGCTCAGATTAAACCAGTTCCTAAGAAAGAGGAAGTTGATATATTCAGGAAACTTTCAACTAGGTTTCAAACATTATGAAGGGAGAGTCTGCTTCTGACATACTTGAATTGTAGATCTATTTTCTAAAATAAAAAAAAAGTACACATCAGTTAAACTGTGAACATCACCATACTCTTACCTAAAAACACAGGAAGGATGGCTTGCCACAACTGATTTCAAATGCCTTCTGTCTAGATGCATGTTCTGCCAACATTTCTCAGCTAATTTCTGAAGTATCAGCTTAGTTTCAAAAGCCATGCTGTATGGAGAGATGAGAAGAGGCCTATATAATGAAGTAAAAAGCTTAATTTATATAATGAAAAATTTTGAGACAAAAAAAAAAAAAACTAAGAAAACCTGTTTCCAAAAGAGGGATTATTACTTGCAATCCAAATCTCCATTTGCAAAACAAATGGAGATTTCCACAAAGTCCAAGTAAGCACAGGCACACAGTAGGATTGCTGAGATAGATTTGTTTCAGACCGGCAGTGTTCAGAGACAAGGCACACCCAGAGCATGTCAGAGAGCAAGAGCTGGAGGTGGGTGAAAGGAGGCATCTTATTGCAAAAGATTTTGTACTACATGAGGTTATCATCTTCCTCCTAAAATAGCCTACTGGCTGTTTTACTACACTACCACGTGCTCCAACCACAACTTAAATGCCATCACATGCTCACATTTCATCTGGAACAAATGTGTGCAGCCAAGTGATCAGATGATGCACAGATTCAGCATCAGTGGAGAATGAACTACGGAGCACGAGCCAGAAGCACAGACCCACTGACCTCAAGCACACTTCTTTCCCTCACTGCTTATCAGCTTGGGAGTCTCGTTTTGCTGTATGCACACATACGTTTTAAAATAAACATATTTTTAAAAGAAATAGGAAAATCCTTGTGGCTACTAGTACATGTTTAATGCTAAAGAAAAAAGATTGAGGGGGAACTGGTATTCTGACAACAGTCAGAATTTGACTAAGCATGATTAAACATGTGGAAAAAAGAAGTGGGAAAGGGGAATCAAGATAACAAAGAAATGCAAGAATTAAAGAAAAAAAGGAAAAAAATTGTTACACCCTTCTGGTAAGAAGGGATTTCATCAGAAATCTCAATTGCTTCCTTAATACACTTTAGAAAGTGCCAAAAATTAAGAATAAAGGCTTACTCAATTTTCATATAGCTTGTTGAAACTTTCATTTAATTTAGAATCACAAAACGAAAAAAGTATTCCTCAAGTAGTTAGCAAAAATTAACAAGCCCCAAAACCAACACTTCAGGTTTCAACTAGAGTAAATTCATTTCAGTACTTCCCTTTTAAAACTTGACGGAAGAAGGCAAAGCTGTATGCAAACCCCTGAGCTCCTCCCAAGCACACCCTTCCATCCACAGTTTACCATTATGACTCCAGCCAGTACAAATACTCTTTAAAAAGGGGCCTAGGGCTGGATCTCTCCTTCTCTCACAGGTACCTGCAACAATGTGATCCAGCATCCTCCTCCACTGATTAACACTCATTTTGAAAGAGCAGGCACAGGGCTTTACCCAGGAAGCAGGGACAAGCCTCACCACCACCTGCTGCTGTGACCAGCCCCTCCTGCCATGGCAGGGCTGGTGGAGCTGCCTGGGCACCTGTGGGACCCAGTGCCACTGGCCAAGGAAGACAGAAAACTGAAGCAAATTTAATGTAACACCCTGTAAGCTGAGGGCATCCAGCAGCTGCCAAGCCTGCAGACAAGTCATCTCTCCAAAGGATGAGGCAGACACCTCAGGGAGAGACAAGCAACACACTCTAGGTAAAACCATGCCTGCTCAGGATTTGCAGCTCACAGGTCAGTGCAAGATTTCAGGTGTAACATCTCCCAGACTTTCTCTCACACCACCTTACACTCTTTTCACTCAGGGGGCCATTAAAGTGAACTCAGAGAAAACTAATTCAGCAAGTGGAAAGCTTGCTGCAAATTTCATGAGCTAAACCAGTCCAGAATCAGACAAGACCAGCCACAGCAAATCATCCAGCATCATTCAGTAGTAAGTTTCTGTAAGAAATTCAAATGTTTATGGGAATACCTATAAAAATTTCCCCATTGCAAACTAATAAAAGATGCTCTCTAGTAGGTTACAAGCAACCACAAAAATTCAATCCACACCAATTCTGCTTATTCATAGTAATGTCTGGGAATTCAGAAAGAAATAAAGATAACTTCCTTCAAGAAACTAGCTATTGAAAGAATTTGATAGTTCTGATTCATCAGGTGATACACTGTATGATGAGCTTGGGCAGCCAAGCTGACAAGGGCAGGTAGAGGTGATACTGTGAGCAGTCAGGCCCAAAAGTTTATCTTAATTCCTTCTTAACAGTCATCTCCACAGTGCAGAGTTCTTCCAGCCTCATCCCCTCCCACACTGCAGATGCCTTAACTTCAATGCCCTCTCCAAAACACAACTGCTCCCACTCCAACCTCCACAGAACAGAGTCCCCAGTCCAGCCTCTCACTAGTAACACACGCTGCCTCACCAGTGCTGCCTGGGCCCTGATCCAACATCCTGAGCCAGCAAACACATCCTGGGTTTCCTCCAGCCATCCACTGAACACAGCAAGCCTCAGCCACCATCGGATCAATGGTAACCATAGAGACATCCTCATCCTATCACCTGAATGCAGGCACCCAATGCTGAGGAGCCCAGGCCCATGGTAGTTTATTCCCCTGTATGGTCAGGAATGTGTCTGTCCACAGGCACAAGAGCTTGGAATCTGGTGAAAGACTCAGGTATGCTACCTTGTCCTTTTACAAGTCACAACAGTTCGGTGACTGGCAAAGATTGCTTTGGTGGGAGCTCTTCTGCTGATATAACTGCTGCTCCTTGAGAGCAACAATTTCTAGCAGAGGGCCATACACTCCTCCAAGCAGCAGCTAGGAATGCCATATGTGGAACCAGGAAAAGCACCTAAGAAAAATCAGTGACAGCCTATTCAGGCCCAAAACCTGCATCTCAGATTTACCAGTAAGGAAGAATAGAGAAATGCAAATATTACATAGTAATACTTCAAGGTTTTTTCCAACAGTTTGTCTCAGGGGCTATCTGTATCTAGATATCTTAAATGGATTTTTTAGATTTCTTTAGTCACTTTGTAAATGATGCAATTTTAACTTCTACAAAAATCACAGAAATCATTTGCACAGCTTAGTTACAGGGTGAGGAATCACTTCCTTTCATTTGTTATGACCTTGCCAATTGCTTTGTTTTTTCTGAGTAACCATTAGCTCCTGTGCAAAGAGAAATAGAAAATAATCTTTCTACTTTCTCCATGCTGCCTGTTACCAAGATCCTATTGACTTCACATATTCATCTCTTCTGTTGACAGAAGAGTCAATTTATCTGCACTTCATACGGACTCAATTCCTTCATTTTCTTGCAACAAGTTCTGTTAAGTCTTGAAATGGCAGACTATTCCATTTTCTTTAAACATAGCATTTCTACCAGGAATTGCTGTAAATATAATTCATCTTGATGCTACAATTCACAGAATAGTGAATGACCAAGCACAGCATTTTTGTGATTTGCCAGGACTTCATGACACCTGCCAGTAAAAAAACTCAGACACTAAATTGACATTTTAACTACAGCAAGCAACGTAATACTTGGCACAGCCTCAGCAGCAGAGGAATGGAAGGCAGCAAACAAGAACCAAGCCTTTAAAGATCAAGGTAGGAAAGAAGGGAAGAGACACAGAGATCTATAGACCAGTAAAGCAAATGCCTAAGCCTGGTAAATTGATAAAACACACAAAAACCAAAAAACAACAACAACAAAAAACACACCAAAAAAAACCCAAACCAAAAAAAAATACACTCAAAAAAAAAACAGAATTGGTGAGGTTTGCATAAATAGGGAAAGGGAAAAGAATTAACATTGGCTTGGTAGAAGGAAGGAGCCTTTCCAAAATGCTTCTATGCATCTTAAAGCAATTAGCCAAACATACATTAGTTCAGTTAATACATCATATCCGAATATCCTTTCAGAAGGCAACACAACAAGGGTTGGTTTTATTTTAAAGATAATTTGAGCTAGGAGGCTCCTCTTGAAGATTCAGAAGTGCTACAGAAGAAACAAACAGCAGCTGTATATGAACAACTGGGTTTCACTATGAAGGGAGTATCAAAAGTGACCCACAGAGATGCAACTTGGGAGCCTAATTACTCAACACAATGTACCCACAATTTCACAAAAGGCATGAAGAGAGAATTCTGATGAGGATATGACATTATTTGAATTAGTCAGAACTTGAACTCACAAAACAGCCACCGTACAAGGTTGTCAACAGCCAAACAAAGTGGGGGAAGAAATCCAGTGCCAATAAATGCAAAACCTACCCCAAGATAAAATAATAGAAAAAAACCTCCCAAACTCCATCATTATACCTGTGCAGAAATGAGTTCCCAATTGGCTATTTACCCTGATAGGTAAAAGATGACAATGAGGTAACAACCTCAGCTAAAATCATGAAGTCCAAGAAAAAAAATACTGAAAAATTAAAAAAGGCAGAGGCAACAAACATTTTTTCACTATTTCCATAGTATTTCTATAGCCTAAATACAGCTGTGGTCCAGTGTGATACTACAAAACAAGAAAGGGTACAGAAATGCAAACTGTTTAAACCAACTAGGTTAATGCAATGGTATTCACATGAGGAAAAAGTAAGCTAAATGTGTTCATCTTGCAAAGAGATAGGATGTAGTGCAGCACCCTAATGCCACATGAACTCACATATAGCACGGAGAACATTTCTGACAAAAAAAACAAAGACACTCACTGCCATCAGCTGCAGCAGCTGAACAAACAAAAGGAAATTATTATAAAATGCATAATTTAGTCATGGAATTTACTGCCACAGGATGCTGTGAAGGTAAAGTGAGCTCAAAATAACTTTAGAAAACTATTTAAATAACCCATAGAAGGAGTTCCACTGAGCTGTTAAATATGTAGGGATGCATCCCTGACCACAAGAAGCTCTTCAGCTATTGGACTGTCAGATGCTGGAAAGATTTAACAGCAGGTATCATGCTCTATTTTTACCAGCCTGTCTGGGTTTTTCACCTTTTCTTCCAGGCAATTACTACAGACCTGCATCTCACAAGATATGGTAAGCTAGCCTTTGATCTGCACTTGCATAGTTATCCTTAAGGTCACTGAAGACAGTAAGACTATTTCTAATATCCAAAATCAAGTTCAATAAAAAGTTTTTTATGGTAGTGCAGTTACAATAAAAATCCTCTGTAAAACACTGCTTGAGTAACAGTAATTAGCATTTATTCCCCAAATTCTCAAAGCCATGTATCAAATTTTGTTTCACAATTACTAGAGGATTTAAAAGTTCAGGTAGACAACTAAATTGTCATATTGGAAGACACAGAAATATTACCACAGGAGTTACTGCTGAGAAGACAGAGAACATTGTAGCTAGCTGAGTCTAACTTCACCCTGTTACTCCAATGGCCAGTGCTGACTCAATGCCTCCCACAGGTGTCATGCCCCCACACCTCTCCAGTGTGGGATCCGGTCACAGATCACACAATCATGGGTCACAGAAAGTGGCAAGGCTGTGTCTAAAACTGTGGACTATTGGGATTACCCAATTTCACACTAGCCACAAGAAAAGATGTGCAACAAACCTTGTTCACCGCTAAGAGAAACTAACACTGTAATGCTAATACCACTAAATGCATCACCTAAACATGGACATAACTTTGCACCACTTCAAAATCAGCTAGCAATTATGTCTAGGCTTAAATGATAGCAAGGAGATTAGCAAGAAGAAACAGCTCCAAATATCACTATACCAATATGTTAAAGTTATGGCAAAGAATTAGCATTTTGTTTTAAAGATTTCATGTGATACATTAACACGTGGGAGTTTTCTCCTCACTTAATCTTTGCTATTTAAATACCACAAAAAAGTCAGCCTTAGTCTAGAAGAACAAGTTATGGATTATTATACTGACCCATCTTCACAGTTGATATTGTGGAGTTGAAGTTGATACTAATGGGACTTCTGTGGGAGGCTCATAATTTTCTAATTTGCAAAGTCAAGTTTGCTGAGTTAACGATGAGGCTTCAAGTACAATTGAAACCCCTACAGGGAAGCATTTAAAACTGAAACTTATGATTTACATAATACTTTCAGATAAAAGGATACCAACCAAACCACATGGATCTACAGCATCCTCAGAAACACAATTCATCACTGTAAAGCCACAAATGGCTGTAACACTGGCATTTAGCACATGTCTCAGAAGAAGTCCCAGAAAACTAAGAGCACATATAAACCCTTTTCAGATTATTATTTTCATTACACTCCCCAAAAATCCCACGTAAAGTTCCTGTTGAGATCACTAATGTGACTAACACCAGTCTCAAGAAGTCAACCTTTTAGCTGTGACACCAAAGCAGAGATCCAGTTATTTCCAGAGTCATGCAGCACTGGAAATCTAACTTCTACAAGACATGCGGCCTGCAAGGCATACTGATTTATTAACACAAAATATGCCAATACAATGAAATAGAAAAGCACAGTAACTAGGGCAATGATCACAAAGATCCAGCCTCAGAGGAGCACCCTCAGAGGTGCTCTGTGTGTGGATAATGCTCCAGCAAAGTTATCTCAAAATATGTTTTTAACAGATCACAACTCCTAGTGAACAGTATCAAAAGAACACTCTTTTTAACCTCTAATTAGTAACAGTAGCTCTGGAAATAAACACAGTTTTAAATAATCTGACACAAAGTAACTATTAAAAAGCACTTCTCATTTGTCAAGGACTGAATATTCTTGTCCTGTACTATCAATCTGCCAAGAAGAAATTGTTTTGCCCAAGCTTTTGCCAGGCTTCTAGAAGGTCTTGCCTTATTTTCCACTGACTGGACTGAAAGCAACACACCTGACGAAATGATACATGTATACTGTACAGGTACAGTACACACTCCTCATATTTGTGCCCTGCAACTTAATTAGTTTTAGTGTATCCCAACAATAAATCCACCTATGAAGACTGTGCTCAAAGCTTGCAGCAGTGGTTTCCACACTACCTTTTACAAGCAATTCCTTTCAGACAGACATTCAATCATAAGCCCAAACTTCATGGCACCTTTTAAAATGGAGTTAAGCCATAATGCAATATCTGGATTGTACCAAAGCAATTCAAGTCCTGCTTCATGGCAATTCACCACACTAAACTCCATGATTCTAGCTCTTTCTGAACAACTTAATTTCAAGTACTAGAAGCTACATAAGAGTATCTCCTCCCCAGTGCCACCCTGCCACCCCAACTAATGGCCAAGGTATTCTGTCAGAAACTCTTCATTCATGAGAGCTGTGCTCTCCTCCAACTTGCTTGAGAGCAAGTTCTCTGAATGTCAAACAAGCCACAGCTCACTGCCTGTGAGGAGGCTGCATCTGCTTGCATAAATTCCCTCAGAGAGGTTTTTAAAAAGGCAGGCAAACAAAAGAGGGGAGAGTTTCATGCTGTGATTTCACATCCTTGATTAACTCACAAGAAGGGCACCCAAGGCTTCCTCTTTTGGACTACAAAGCCTCCCTATTCCACATAAGAAAAAGAAATGCACAAAGATGAAAAAGTTGTCTTAATATTAAAATCAGGATTATTTAAAACAAACCTCAGTATATCTCACTTCAAGCATCACCACATTTACCTGAGGGTAGACACTGCCATGAAAATATAATTATTTCCCTTGAGTGGTTTATCTAGGGAAACTATTAGTATTCAGTAGGTAGTGAGGACACTCCTTGATGAGATCTGCCTTAACTACTACCAAGAACAGACTGGAGTTGAGAGCAATTACAGGCAGCAATTAGAATTCAGTCCAGCTTCAGCACTTTCAGTAGTGAGGTAAAACAATTAAGACTCTATTTGAAGGACTGAGCATTACAGCTCCCCATGGAGTATTCTCCCCAACAGTTAAAGTCTCTTAAGAGGCATGAGTAGAGGTCTGACAAGCTTTACCTCCAAGAGAAAGCAACTGCCCAATTCAAACAATATAAAACAAAAGCTACATTCAGAAACGAGGAGAGGGAGCACACCTGACAAAGAACATCACTGCCAGTAGTAAGTTTTCACCTAAATATTGGAAAGCATTTTTCAGATCTCTGGGTCAATGCTGTCTCCTTTTGTATCCCTAAAGACTTCATCCCATCTACTATAGGTTATCCTCTGGAGAGGCTTCTGTTGTTGACTATAACAGGAATCCTCTCAGTAATTAACTTTAGCTGGGATTCATGAGACAGTGATGAAACCAAGGGGAGCAAAGGGTAGTGTTAGAGATACCTGTAGCTCTTGCAAAACCCTTTTCCTTTAACTACACTCTCAGCTACAAAGTTGCACTCCCCCTTTCCCCCTAGTTTTCGAACCCATCACCCCCTTTGCTGTAACAAACTGAATTGGCTGAAAACTAAATCAATCCAGTTTTTTCCTGGAGTCGCTCTCAGCATTTCAAGTACCTGACCAGCACCACAGAGGATCTACAGTAAGCAGTTGCAACAGATAGAAAAATACTTGTCTCTTTGACCAGACACAGCACTGACCTTGGAAACATCAGGAAATGAGGGTTAGACAGCTGATGCTAAGCAAGGAATGACAGGGATGAGGAAACAGAGGCAAGTCACCTAGGAAAACATTGCAGGAAAGAAGACCAGAACTTAAAACACAAGTGGAAAAACAGGGCCAATGAGAAAGAGAGAATGGGAGAGGAGAAACAGTTACTAAGAACTTGGTACAGAAGCCAAGTCATATCATCCCTCTGCTATCAACACTTAGAAAACACAGAAGTTGAGAACATGCCCATCTCTTCCCAGCTCAGCACAAAGCAGAAACCTGAGCTTACCACCACTGGCAGATAAGCTGACAGCTCAGGTGCAGAGGCTGAGATGGAGACACAGCAGATCTCCCACACATCATCGAGCTGCCACAGAGAACTTCCATTCTCCCTACTTTTTTTGAAGTCTAGGATCACCTGAAGATGATCTACATATTCACTGTACAATAATCTATCCTCCCACTTCATGCCAGTCCCAGCTCCTTCTTGACCTCCACAAGATCAGTTTGGTAGGAAAGAAAGCAGGTTAGCAGGATTATTTCTACCAGCTGACCTTCCTGCACCATCTCACCTTGAGCCTGCCAAGCACCCATGCTAGGCAATGGATGGGCAAGAAATACACAAGTGATGTCATGTGTCACTGCTGCTCTACTGCCACAATGGTTTTTTATCTACCCTGGGACCACAGCCTGGCTTCAGCCTGCTCTGCATCAGTCTCTGCACTCACAGCTCCAAGTGAGGCCCAGAGGAGCTGTATCAAACCATAGACACTTGAGGCTGCAGCTCAAGCACCATGAAGCAAGGGTAATACCATTCCTTCAGAAGCCAAAGTATTGTAGAAAGCACTACATCCACACAGCAGCTACTAATTCTGCCTCCAAACTCATACTTAAATCCAAGTCTGAGACCATCCAAAGAACAAAGGAAGAGCAATGAACATCTTTCCAGCTGGAACCAGGCAAAGTTCCTAGAAAAAACTGAGCAATTGCCCATTTAGCACAATGAGCATACAGAGGGGGCCCAAAAGTGCTCTTTGGGTTTGGCATAGCAATTTCTTCAGTCAAACACCAAATTTCTTTAGAAACATCCACACCAAAAATGGAATTGAGGAAAGTGTGGTGTGCAAAAGTTAAGCCTACAATTGTTCCAGTCTTGCAATGTTTTTACAACACAAAGGTAAGTATTCCACTTACCTATTTTAAACTAAACTAATACAAAAGCTTATTTATTTACACCTGTGCAAAACAACCTCAAATTACATGCTTTTGAGTGTGTCAATTGAGGACAACAGACTGCAGCATTCTAAGTTACAACAGTCTCTCATTTCTGTCCCAAAGTGTACTTCCCCAAGACCTGAGATCTTTTGGAGTGCTCTAATATGTACATACTTCTGCATTTGCTGACAACAGCTATATTTTAAAAAATTACACTCATTCACTTAGTTTTGAATGCTACAGCGACATTTGAAATACCTCTAGCAAGAAATATTAACAAAAATATTAAGAGATAAGCCATCTTAATAAGCAAGTACAGGCAGGAAAGAAAACAACTAGCTGACTGGCATCCTCAAAACTGCTGAGTGCTCCAAGCCAACTAATTAACTTAGGCCATAAATAATATGTAGATGTGGTCAATTTAACTATCAGCAGTTTACAATATCAAAGTCAGGTAATTACTACAACTTTGTATTTTAACAATGAAGAATTGCTCTTTAAGTTTTATTGCCAAGTACAGAAAATAACTTAAGCTGCATTTATCCATGAAATTTATCTTTTGCAAAATGTTCACGTGACACCAGGGTGAAGAACTAGCCTAAGGCAAAGGGTGTGAAAATGCATTTTCTTGTAATTTACTTTATGCTGCTCACTAGCCCACAGGGTGGATGGATTTAAATGCCCTACTCAAATAATGATTAGATTAGTATAGATTAACATCCTGTTCCATGTTTGCAATTCAAACACTTTCCTAAACATTTGGCATCAATATTTAGGGTAAAAAAAGTGAGTGATTACTCTATCTCCACACACATAAATGTTTTAACATACATGATTTTAAATGTGTTAAAAATGAATACCTTGATCGAACAACAAAATATGATGAACTGTATCATGATTTCTGCAGGGGCTTGCTTTTAGACAAAACATGATAATTGCTTAAAGTGTACATTTTGAGGCACTCTGTGAAGCTAATAAACATATAGAACACACACAAAAAAAAAAAGGCACTTCAATATGTTTTGAACAGAAAACCAGTTGATTTAACAAGTAGGAACCTTTGTGCCTGATGATTTAAAACTAAGTGCTTCCAGGCACTTTCTGCTAAAACTTAAGAATTTGGAACTGTCTTTTTCTTACCTAATTTTTATTCATTAATTAAGTGAACAAGTGTGGGGAGTGTGATAAATTCCACCCTCTCTCCCAGCCTCTTTGCTTTGTAATGACTGAATGAACCTCAAAACATTTGAAGAATAGGCTGTTCCAGTTAAAAAGTATGTAAAGGCCTATTTATTTTAGATTGGGTTGCTGCTGTCAAAAGAGGGCATCCCAAACTCCTCCCTTCTCTGCTGTTTACTCTGTGCCAACCACTCAACCAATCCAGTTTTGAGGGTCAGTTACAACTGGAAGAAAAATCTAATACATAGATTGGCAGGGAAGCAATGAACAGTTCACTAGGAGTCTGTCAGATCATCTAGAAACAAAGCAAGATGTGTTTCTGTTCACATTTCTTTAGAAATAATCATGAAACACAATGTAAACTCATCTAGATGATCTAGATGATGTAAAAATAATACCTAGACAATAAACACTTGCTGAGTTTACAACTCTGTTAGGAAAGTAAACCAGGGAATAGATACCTTGCTAAGGGTGGTTCCATTGCAGTTCCCATTGATCTAAACCAGTATGCCCTTCTCTGTCTGCCATGCTCAGTCGCTGCCAGGTGGCAGGTGGGCAACAAGAAAAGATACTCAGAATATCCATTCCTGAATTTTTTCAGAGGGGAACTTAAATAAGTGGGGAGGGGAAGGACACAGGAGAGATAATTTAACTAAAGCTAGGGCAGTGGTTTGGTTTTCAGCAGTACTTGCCTAGGAGAACTGCTTTTGCTGGCACTTCCAACAAACACTCTCCTAAAAAACATCATGCAAAACAGCCTAGAGACTGCTGTGAAGCATGAGAGGACATTACATCGAGAAAACTTGATCAGGCACAATCTGCAAGTTATTTAACAAGTATACACCTGGCAAAAAATATTATGCATATCCTCACCACATTCTCACTAACCACCACTACTCCTTTCTCTGATAACAAGTCTTCTACCCTCCTCATGGAAAACGTGTCAGGGGTAGGGGATAGAAAATAAGAGTGGAGAGCATGGGAATAAATTTTTTTAAAATCTAGATATTAAAAAACCACTCAGCACTAGCAAGAGAGGATCTGTGAAGATAAATAGCTGATGTAAGGCTATGATATTTCATGTAGTTGTTTTTGGGTTCCCCCACCTCCGGTTTTTCCTTTATTTTTTCACAGTCTAAGGTTGCACTACTACCTTTCATAGGGCTGGTGAAGCCAGTAGCATTGAGGATTTGTATCAAAGGAGCTTGGCTCAGTATTTAAGGTTTTATTTGTAAATTGGACTCAAAAGCAACTGCTGCTTAACAGTTTCTAAACACCCCATTCAAAGAAGTGTGGCCAACAACAGTCAAAAAACTGGAAGAAGCCTATGACTTCAGCTGAAGTTTGGGGGGAAAAGAATTAATCAGGATTTCATCTGCTAAAAATTAGCCTCCAGCCCCAGCCCTTCAGAAAGCAAAGGGTACCCCAAGAATGCTTCCCCCTCCCCCTGCTGGCCCCAAAAGTAAAGAGGGCAGCTGCTGGGCTGCCCACACACTGGCTCCCAGCAAAAGCTGCCAGCAGGGCAGAGCCACCTCAGGACACCACTCAGGCAGACAGCCCTGGACCAGCAGGAATAAATACCCTACCCCTCTTCTTTCCAGGCACCAGTGCTCGGGCTCATGTATTTACACTTGGCCCACAAGATGGCACTGACAGAAAAACTTTGCTCCCTCTTTTTTCCTCTCTCCCTGCCCCTCTCTGTCACCAGGCTCACCAGTGGCCCTGGAATGATTCAGAGAAGGACTGCCACCTACTGAAAACACCATAACATTTTCCCACATTGCTGAATCTCCCTCCTCACCTGCCCCCAAATTACCCAACCAGCTGGATCCTGCTGGCTTCATCCAAGAGGCAGAGTATGAGGCACACAGCTGCAGGAAGCTTCTTTTCAGTAACAAGAGTCCAAGGTTTTCAGCCTCGGACAATTTTCCCCATTACCTAGAATTTTTCAGTATTTCCTGAAAAACAGAAAGACCTGGGAAAAGACAGAAGTGTCAAAAAAACATGCTGCTCTTCACACAGGCAAACTCCAGCTCTCAGTAATAATGACAGGACCAGCCCAGCATCTGATGAAACATCTAAACACAGTTAACTATAATGAAATACAGGTTTCAAGCTGAAACATGCAAGTGCTAGGGCCATTTGTGTATTCAGCTGAGCACAGTAAGATAACTCCCCTTAAGGAAATGGAGAAATCATCATATTCTAATATTTCTTTTTATTTTAATTAGAGCAAGGTGTATTTCCCCTCTCATCAACACCATCTTTCAAAATCAAGCCTGTGAAAACTACTCTCCACAGCAGAATGCCTATCACCTTTCCCACACATGCCAGGATATCTACATGCAAGCAGAAGTCAGGAAGAGTTGCAAAGCTGGAAGCACTTTAAAAATCAGAGCAACTCACAAAAGACCTAGATTTGGTACTCCATCATTTACAGATTATTGAAGTGATTTAAGTTCAAAGCAGAACCATAAGATTCTGGCAAGATGACAGTAAACAAAAGCAGCAGCCTGCTTTGCCAGGCTGGACTCTCTTCTGCATAGCCCTCATTTGAGGTAAGCTTCAAAGCAACTGTTCTGCCAGAATTGCTGCCTTGCCAAAATGATGCAATACAGTCATTGTCACAAGAGGAGAAAGTTTTCCAGGTTCCTGAAGAGACTGAGCACCATCATCTCACATACTGCAGGATGCACTTCAGCTCTCAGGACCTTCTTACTCCAAATGCATACACTAAGAAAATACAACGTTATGTCATTAAGGTCTGCAGGTACTCAAGTCTTCTTCACACAATACACCACCACCTATAACCTATTTTGTATATTTTTTGGTTTTCCTCTGTCACACACATGCTTGGGAAATAATCTGACACCTAATAACAATGTAACTGTGTTCAGTATACACAATTGTACTTGTTTAGTGCAAGATTTATCTACGTTTCTATTTTTAGTATGTCTGCCTGCTAAAAAAATCTCTTCAAAACTATTCAAGAGAAAAAGTGTGTGTGTAGGGAGGTAGTCTGAGACTTCTTAAGTCCAGCTTCACCATTGTAAAATGGTGAAGCATTTGTAAAAACCACAAGAGCAACTAATAAGACCATAGCCATCCTCTGGGAAGTAAAAAAGCAGGCAGGTCCTGACAGGAATGAGACCTGACTTCTGAAATGCACTTCACTGCTGAGCACTGGGCTCACAGCAGGTGCCACTGTCCCTGCTGCTCTCTTGCTGAGGCACAGAGCAGCTCACCTGCTCTCCTCCCAAGACCTGCCTTCACACCTGGCATCCCCACCACCTCTGCACAGCTTGCTCCCTGCTCAGGGCTAATCAGAATGCCCCACCCCCCCCCCCTTCCCATAGCTCCCACCCTTCAGAAAATCAGCAGATGAGCCCTTCCTCACTGTGCTTCACAAGAAAGAAGGGCACGAGAGGGCTAAAGAAATCAGAGAGCAAGAACTCCTCTGACAAGTCAGGAGAACAGTGTATAAATCAGGAAGCAGACTCTTCTCCCTTTTTAAGCCTTAAGGACTCCTAAGTTCTGCTCAAAACCTTCCAACTGTCTCTACCCACCCTTTTCTCCCAACTTTCCTAGTTTCCACACCTTCCCTCAGATGATTAACTCCTCTTCTATCAAAGAAGCAATGAAATCCTCTTTGCTATATTTGAGCATAACACTGAAGTCTTCTGTGCATTCTCAATTAATAGCACAATACATTTTAATTGCTAGATGAAGGTTCACTTTATTCTCAAGATCCAAACAAACACCACAAATGAAGCAGTTACACAGAAGCCTCTCCCAAACCACAGAGCAACTCATTTGCAAAACTGTTCTGAACAGATCTATACCAATGCTGTGGTTTATCCTGGCAGGCAGCTAAACACCACTGAGCCATTCACTCACTCATCCCCCAGCCCTCCTCTCTCCCCCCAAGTGCAATAGGGGAGGGAATCAGAAAGAAAGGGTAAACTCATAGGTTGAGATAAAGGCAGTTTAATAGGACAGAAAATGAAGGGAAACCAACAACAACAATAAGAGAATATAGAAAAGAAATGATGCACAAGCACCTGTTGACCAGGGCCAGCCAGTCCCCGAACAGCAGGTGAACACCCCCTGGCCATCTTCCCCCAGTTTCAGTGCTGAGCAGGACACCACAGGGTGTGGGACATCCCTTTGATAGCTGGGATCAGCTGTCCTGGCTGGGTCCCCTTCCAACTTCCTGTCCCCCAATCTCCTCCCTGGCAGGACAGCACAAAAATCTAAATAGCCCTTGCTTTAGAGTAAGCACCACTCAGAAACAACTAAAACAGTGAGTTATTAACATTATTTGCATTCTAAATCCAAAATTCAGCACCAACTTCTAGGAATAAAATTAACTCAATCCCAGCCAAAACCAGGAGGACTAGTTAATATTTGTGTCACAGCAGCTTGCCTTGTACATGCTGGCCACCAAGCCTGAAACATTTTAGATGTATTCTGACATGCTAGACTCATCCTCATATATGCTTCATGCAGCAAAGAAAGGACTCTGCACCCATGATAGAGCCATTGTGCCAGACTCTACATGCACAGTGTCTTATATGTTTGTGCTCAAAGCACCAAAAATTGTGCAATACAAAAGAACTGGCAGGAATTAAAATATTCATGGTCTAATTCAAGATTACAATTGTATTTTTTACTTGGAAAGTATTCAGCATAGACCTCAAGTAGCAAAACAGTACTAGCATACTCCCCAGCTATTTGTTACATTATTTGTTACAAAGACACACTTGTAATCCACCTTTGTTTCTAGATAGGTTTTTTCTAAGCCTTTTAAAAACATGGTATATCAGGTGCTTTTGAATATGTGCCCCAATAAGGAGGTTTATTCTCCCTCTTTAATGAAAGCCACTGGAGTCACTTTATCCAAGAGGTGATAGCACAATATTATGCTAATGCTGATCCAACAAGCTCACACAAGGCAGAATTACAAGAAATAAATTCTCACTGAAAGAGAAGGAAGGTTTAAGTGAAAAGGGAACCAAGTAAAGATTTGGAAAGCTACCATGCACATTTGTGTTTTATACTGGGTTTTACTAAATAAAACTCTTAACAGTTTCTGATGCTACCAA
Source organism: Cettia cetti (assembly GCA_013401135.1). NCBI lineage: Eukaryota > Metazoa > Chordata > Aves > Passeriformes > Sylviidae > Cettia > Cettia cetti. The sequence goes on from VZUI01085593.1 coordinate 110,142, forward strand.
TCCTCCCTGTCCAATGCCATATGTCCCTGCCTCTCTGTCACCTTCTCAGCTAGCATGACAGAGAGGAGATGCATGAATGGTATACAAGATGAGGAACTGGCCTAAGCTCAAAAAAAAAAAAAATTACTATTTTTACACCATTCTATCTGTAAGACACCCTTAAAGTAGTATTCAAAGGCATCTCTTCAATAGGAATACAAAGGATTGGTAAACACATGAAACACAGTCTCAGTCCTAGGCCTGCTACTCTGTGCATCATAAAAATTCTTCGTATCACAAGAAGCCATTTTTATGAAAATAATGTCAGTCATGCAACAGCATCTCCCTGTCTTAAAAACACATAAGAAAAAGGATAGAAATTGAGGATGTGAGGGAGAGAGAAGTAGCCACATGTTAGAGGTCTGTATGTACAAGACAAGTTGCAGTGACACACTACACTTCCCTCTAAACAATATCTAAAATATATTCAGAATAGTTTTGTGAACAAGTAGAAACTGGGGTGAGAGTCAGATGAATGAAGGCAGTAAGACACATCTTAATTAAAAGACACAACTTTTCCCCTTTGAAAAATATACCAGTAAGATCTCAGCTTTGAAATAAAACTTCACAATGTGTGGTGTATAAGCAAAGAATGGTAACTTTAAAACATTAAAACTGTGGAAAATGTTTATGACATTTAAGAATCATGAAGGTGTTTGGCAGCACACCTTCTAGGTTAGCAAGACGCTCCTGGAATAAACCCAGGAGCAAATCTAAGGAATATTGTTCTTGACAAAATAAAGATGATAGTCTGAACAAGGGCTGAAAGGATAGGTAGATGATTTAATTTCTGTCTCATCGTCCTAAGACTGGCATAAAGCCCTTCAGTACTAGAAACCTATACATTCCTAATTCAATGACAAATGAATGTCAGCCAAGTCCATCCACACTAGCAGCACAGCTCTACACCTTCCTTTACAAATAGGTCTTTGAAAGTCAACTGGCAGAATACCTTTCCAAGTCCACACTGGGTTTTAGGATTTTAGCCATAATGGTCGAAAGAAATGGGTGAGGCTCAGGGGAAAGAAGCATCACCTCACAGATGAACAGCTGTGTTAGGGATGGGTGTGAGGGGAGAACAGACAGGTGCCTTAGTTCCCAAAAATTACCTGCTCTAACAGAGTGACACTGGCACCCCTTACAGATTTTGCCCCAAGGCCAGAACTCCATTATAGACATTCACAGGCATTTGTGTATCTTGATTAAATCTTGAGTGCTGTGAATTACATTTTACAAATTTGCATGCAGTGTTCTGAACCTTAAGGGCAAATCCCTCTTGTACTTGAGATTTTATAATATACAAACACAGAATCTCCTCAGATTGAGTAAGAACTGCCAGGTTCACTTTATCCTTTCATTGGTTAGTTTATTTCAGAAATAAAGTCCTGAGTTTGGCATTACAGCCCCTGTAATAAAATGACCACCTTTGAATCCTAGAGGCAAGCATGTCTCTAGGCAGGTAGAGAAAAGGTTCGCAGATCCATGGCCTGTCTTTTTCCATTAAGCAGTTGCTATCTTACCCATCAGTATAAAAGTCAGAAATACAAAATATTTTTGAGCTCAAGAAACCTGTTAACATTAGATATTTGCAGATAAGCAAGCATTAATCTTTTACTTGATGAAAGCCAGCAAAAAAAATCCTGCAAGATGCTACTTACAGAATTTGATGACACAGACTGTGACATTGTTCACAGAATATATCAAGCATTCTGCCCTTTAAACAGCAGATACTAACATGGTTTTCCATTAACCTATTTTTATTTACTATTCTACATTCAACTGCTCCCCCAACAAACTTCACTATACAGTGATTTCTACAGGACTTGTTTTTGGTCCTGCAAGCTGTAACACAGCTCTGGTCAAAGAATAAGGAAAGACAATGTTATATTCGGGAAGCTCAAGCCCCTTTGATAGAGAACAAAACTAGAGTAACATGACACAGGTACAAGATAACCATAATGGCAAAACTTCCTAGGGCTCAGGTAGAAATAAGCCATCACTTTTTCATTCTTCTTTCCTTTGCCAGACTTTTGTGGAAGATATACCTGCAGTGAGTTCCTTGTTAACTATACGTACCCTCCCATATTCTTGTAGAACAGAGTCCCTCAGGTACAAGTATCTAGGACCCTGTTTTGAAAAGCAGGTCATGCTCCTCAGAAGGGAGTACAGTTAAATGTCCTCCCACCCAAAGAGAAAACTGGGTGGGAAAACAGCCTTTAAAGTAAAAAAGGCAAGAACAGTATATAGCAAGTATTCTATTTGCCTAGGGAAAAGCTGCACAGTAAGATGTGAACTGACAACACAGCTATTCTACAGTCCCCTCTGTCTATACAGACATTCAGCAACAGCACTGAAGGCTTAAAGTATTCTAAGGAAGAACTAATGGCTTTCAGAAGGGAGAAAATATGGAAATTCAGTCCCTGGTGGAGGTCTTAAGAACATTTTTTCATTAATAGGTCTCAGTTCCTTGTATCCGCATACAAGAAAACTGTATTAAAAATAGCTTTTACCAATACTTGCAGCATATTCTTCTGATTATTTCTGGAATCATGCTTTGCTTTAGAAGATTGCTGCAAGCTCCAAATTAAGTATTCTCTTTTCTCTGGAACACTTAAATATCAAAAAATACTGGGGGGTGTGGGAAGGGAGCCATTGGTTTCCTCTGAGGAACAGCAATCTTCCTCATTAGAATTTGAAATAGCCTTTCTGAAGGTTTTATTATCGTTCTAACAACCCAAACTTACTGGGAAGCAAGATGAAGAAAATAAGAACAACTTTCCGACACCAGCACTTTTCCAAATCAACAGACTTTCTCATCTCTGCTCCTTATTTTATGTGTAGGAAAACAACCAAAGTTATCATGTCCTCTAAATAAAAGGATCCACAGATTAAAGCATCTCTAAGAAGCCATCTACTACTGTGCAGCTTTCTATTAACCACAGTAGTTTATCAAATTCTCAAACACGCCTTAACAAAGTCTTAAAAACTGGAGAGCTATAGAGTTCCAGCAAGGCAAGGAGCTGTTACATGGCTGCATAAAAATACAACGCCACCATTTCCAAGATGAATTCAGATCTGGGAGCAAAAAGTGCTTGTGCAATGCTAATCTTAGGCTAATCAAACCACAACCATGTTTTCACCAGGCTCACAAAATTACATACAGAGAAATCACCTGATCCAACTACATATAATTCACATTCCATGTAAGGCTCTAGCACAACCCTTACAGGTCTCAGAAAACTCTACATTGCGGAATACTTAGTGCACAGAATAACGTCACATCTCCCCACACCACCCTAGAGCTTCCTCTGATACCTGTATTGTCCAAATGTTTCTGTTATGTCAGGTACCACATACATATCCACCCCTTTGTCAAATATTTGTACTCACCACTAACACCTTGTCAGCTCACCTGCCCTCTCTGAAAATATCCCCTAAAGCGGTTCCAGAGATGCTCCTCACACTCCTCGCTCAACGCAATCTCTAAACCTTGACTGCCACTCAGGAAGCATTACACAGACCCTGCACAGGGGAGCTGTGGCATCTCCCCAGTTCCCACAGAGAGGAAGGCACAGATTCTCCAGGGCTGACTCACACCTTGTTAACAGAGGGAAGGGAAAGAGCCCAGGAGTAGCGGATGGCCAAGAGGCCCCTGCCAGCTACACCCTGGTTGAATCCAGGTTGCCACTGCTCTCATCTTTGGCCACAGTTAGGGGGTTGGAAAAATTAATGAGAAAACAACAGGGAACAGACAATTTACAAACCATAAATACACACACAAGAGCTCCATAAGCCCAAGCATTTGTGCCCCTTCTTGCCAGCTTCTGAACTCTCTGGTAGCTTGGGAATAATTCCTGTTCCAACATGCTGAGCTGGAAGCTACTGCTGCCAGTTACCTCCACGTAAGAAAGGTGTTTCCGGCAGTCTTGCTGAGAAGCCCCTGAGGCCAGGTTAACAATTTGACTATTCCCAAAAATATTCAGGCTCTCAGAACAAGGCCAAAATTATCTTTTCTTTGAATCATTTTTCTTAATTTTCTCATCACCCCAAGGAAAAGAGCTGACAAAAGCTTTCTGCAACTAGAAAAGAGACCAAACTGCAATGCTATAACTATTCCCAGCCTGTCCCAATTGCAATAGCTTCAAGCTTTGTGAGAGACCTGATGAAGGAAATTAGTAAACGGGAGGTGACGATATTAATGCTATTTTCCCCCCTCTTTAACATTTACAACACTCAATTTATTTCTTCATTGAGATCTGAAGTACCTTCTCCCCCAGTCCTTCCCAGTTTATTAATGTCTACCACTTGAAGTTTGGATCTGCTCACACACATGAATGTTCAAAACATGAAAAAATCAGTGTGGCCCAAGAAAAGACAAATGGGAGTGAGAGCTGCCCCAAAGCAAAAAAGAATGTTTGACATAATGCACTGTTTCAGCTCAGAACCTGGTTTCTGAGTATTTCAGAACTTTATTTGGTTTTTCTCCCAAGAAATCCTAAGGGATTTTCTATGTATTTGGAGGTGAGAAGGCAGGTAAAAATGTAAGGACTTATTCACAAAGGAGTGTTAAAAGTGGTCTTAATTTCCATCTTTACCCATGAGGGAACCTAAGATTAAGGGCAAGTCCTGCAAGTGTCATTTATGTCACTAATGATACTTCACTGTTTAGAGGCCTCAGGAAAGCAATCAGAGTCTTTTTAAATTACATTCAGTTACTGCCTGGCAAAATCATAGGCAAGACCAGAGTCACCATAAGACCCTGCAAATTAAATAAGGCAACGCTACATTAATTTAAGTTCAGAAGCACTAGAAACGAATTTTTTCACCAAAAAAATGTCTCCAGGAACTGGAATTACAGTATCTCTCACTTTCCAACGCAGAGAAGCTGAAACCTGTTTTTAATCTCATCAGTTCCTTCCCACACACCAACATCAAGTAAACTCGACAGCAGTATGTACTTGCTATAGCTAAATATACCAGCAATATTCGAGAACCTAATTTGCAACCCTGTGAACATACGTTCGGAAAAGATGGCAGTTTGCTGGGCTTTTATGTAATGCAATTTTAAATAGAAGAAACAGCACCTGCCATTTTCTTCAATTAGCATTTCACTCGGCTGTAGGCATCTCAATTTCTCTAAGCCGACCGCTGCGCTTCCAAAGCGATTCCACGAACAAATCGGACACAATTTATACGTACCAAGAATTCACTCGGACGAACAGCAGCGGTTTTAGCCGCCCCGGGGCCGGGCAAACCCCGTCCCCGGCACTCGGCGTGTGCAGTGACAGAGGGACGGGGCGCGCCCTGCCCGCCCCGCGCCGGCCGAGAGCGGCGCGGCCCTTCCACGCGGTACCGGCGCACCCGCGCCCGGACAGCGCGGCTCCGCCGGGGCGCGGCCGCC
>VZUI01085598.1:0-90867 GCA_013401135.1 Cettia cetti
TTATTTTCCTTTTTTTTTTTTTTTTTTTTTTGGAGGGTGGCAGGGGAGATGATATGGAATTAAGCATTTTCAAATATAAGCCAAGATTTCCCACATCCATGCTAATCTTAATGTAGTTTTACCTAACTGTTCTTGGAAGTCCGTACAGCCTATGAAGCATTTTCTTAAAAGAAAAAAAATCTAGACTTCCTTCAGTCACAAGGGAAATGAACTGCGGAGCATCCAAGCACTTAAATGAGCAGGACAACACCATAGAATGCCTTGCCTAAGCCACTGGTAGGGAAAGGCAGCTTTTCTTCAGCCTGTTCCTCCTACTTCTGTCTGTTGTTTTTTTTTAATCATTCCCAAATCCTGCTGAAAGATTAAGATATACTTCAGTTTTGTTCTTTAAACAAAAACAAAAACCAACAACCCCCCCCCCCCACCAAACAACACAAACCCCACACATATCACTTTCATCTGTTTGTAAATATTTCATTGGTCTGTATTCTGGGTACATCTAGTATTACTGTGCACTAAGACTTCTGCACATAGTGAGCAGTGCAAACTGAAAAAAAATAAAAATGCATGGGGAAGAAAGGAGTGTTTGTAATTTTAGCTGAAGTCCAGGATAGCACTTATCTGGTGATTTCAATAGAGCAGGTATTTCATTGTAACTGATAACAAAACCTTTTTGACTAATTTAATTGGTACACAGATTGGAATAATGTAAAATATTTCCCTTATTTCTAATAAAGCTGCAATTTCTAGTAAATGTATACATATATATATTAATCTATATAGCAGAGTAACTTAGAAAAGGAGAGACTATAAATAAAATCACCTAGAGAACCATTAAATGATATTAACAAATACAAGTCATTGATGTGTCTCCCTTGTGTAGAATCAAAGTTTTGTAGAATTAAAGTTTTAGTGGAGAAAAAGGAGAGGAGGATGCTAGGAATCTGTAAGGTACTCTCCATAGATGACACAGAGTAAATGCACAAAGACAAAAAAAAACTTTGTAACATTTATTAGCTAAGCATATACCCAGAAAAAAAATAGCACATATATTCATATATAATGTATATGTTTAGCTTCAAATCTGCTAATAGTAACTGTAGGTTTAGTACAAATAAATCAGAGCTGAAGTCATGCAACATAGTCCAGCCCAAATCTTCGCAGGGATTACCAGAGTTTGCTTCAGATTTAAAGGTATTGCTCAGATTTCAGTCCACAATTTGGCAGGGAGCTGATGAAACAGACCTGTTGATTCTCTTCCCTTTTGGTGTCTTAGTGATTTTCTGTGCCATTAATAGATAAACTTTCAATGGCTTTGTGTTATGTAACAGTTTCTGTGTTGCTGTATTGTGTGGTGTAGTTTGTGTTTGTAAGGCTCTAGGGCAGCATTTACTGCAGTTGATTTTATAAGACTTCTTATGACATTTTAAAACTTCAGCTGTGTATAATGTTCACAGGCTGAGTTGTCTTCTTTGGCAGTTGCAAGATCTCACAAAACTGTGTGGACAAGACTTGTTCTCTCCAGGTCTGACAGCTGGTGGTCCTCAGATGGATCAGTCCTGAAACCTTGGGAAAGCCAAGCTGGAAAACTTAGCTGGGAAGACTTAAGTGTCTTCAATAATACACTAGTAGGGTTTTTGGGAGCCTTGAGCTCCACATGATTTTGTGCCAAGGATTTTCTCTGAGTTTGCAACAGTTTGAGGTGTATGGTTTCCAGCAGTCACAACCTCCATAGACTCTGTCAGCCAGGCTTCTGGGAGGCTTCTGATGTGGCTCTACAGCATGTGTGGCTTGCAGGATGCCTGTCCCCAGACATGGTACAGAAAGGCTTAGCCCCTCACTACTATCCGACTGAGAAGGCTCTGTTCTGCTCACTACCCACCCTTGCTGACTGTGAGACCTGATATCTTTGCTTCAGCAAAATTTGCTCAGGTTTTACCTTTAGAAAGATAAAAGTATGTCTTTTTCCTTCTTCAGCTTCCATGTTTTGAAGTAAGGACACTATGGGGACAATGCTGTAGGTTTTGATAACACATCATTATTGTCTAAGAAAGCAGTAAGATTGTTGGAAGCACCTGTTAATTCTCTCATACCAGAGGCCCATATATTTTAAGCAAATATACAATTGCTCTATAGCTACAGAAATGTAACAATAGGTTGCAATTTATAGCAGCAAAAACATTCAAAACACCCACTAATGTTCTTGGTTGCTAATTAGTTGTTTGCTACAACTTCTTTCCTTACAGTCATAAGCTCAGAGCACCATTAAAAGTTAGAGATCTAAAAGAGATTCCACTCAAATTGAGCCCAGGTAGCTGAGGGGTACACATCTACCAATACTACCAATTATCGTTGGAGGCCATGCTTGAAATACAGGTCAAATCTTGAATGTAATGTGCTGAAAAATCTTTAGCTGTCCAGCTAAGCTGTAGTAGGTTGTTACATGGAACATAAAATTCAAAAAGCATGAAGTATTTTAGAAAAGTCTGTCCCTGCAGAAGAAGATGAAGAGTTGAAGTAAAACAGGAGTTTATTCATACAAGCTCTTCTTGGGAAGTTTAACCTATAAACACCTCTGGCCTGAACATATCTGAGTATCTAGCTCAGTGGACTTATTCCTTCCACTGCAATGAAATAAACAAAGGCAAGCTTGTGGGGGTCATTACTGCCTTATTCTCAGTGCTTCTTCAACAGCTCTTCACTGTCTGGTGGACACTAGCAGAGCAGGTAAATCTGATTTGAGGTCTTCTTGCTCCATCTAGTTGTTATAATTCACTAAAAATAACTTCTTCTCTAAGCATAAAGCTCTTGATAAAGATTTGCCCTATGCATGCACAGCTATTTTTTTTATTTTTCATTTATATACAGTATACCAAGTTTGGCTGTGACTGATTTGCTTCTTCTCTACAACATGACAGAAGAAAATTTTTTTGCATGTTGACTTTCACCATGCTTGAAATGCCAGGGGAGCAATGTACAATCTGATAAAGTGGTCTTCAAGAAAGTTGGGGATTTTCCATTTTTTTAAAAAATTCAACTCATCTCAAGTCAGGATTTCTTTTCAGAAGATATGCTCGAGCCTTAATTGGGGTGCTCAGTCTAGGGTAAATGGGTGAAATTTAAGGTCCAGCAATACATAAGCAATTTTTCTCAGTAATCTCACAATCTCTTAAATTCTATGCATTTAAAATGAAGAATCTTGCAGTGTGCAGCCTGCAGTATGTTAAGTATTTTTGGAACATGGGCAAAACATTTACACCCAATAAGTAACTCTACATCACTTGCACAGTGAATTCTTTCCTGCTCTGCATAAAATACAACATAACTGAGCACAAGTGCAAATGGACAGAGTACAAGTGTATGGATGGTCTCTCCAATATCGGTTCAAAGCCATTGTGCCTTTAGATCTCAGCCCATGTCACTGAGATCTGTGTTCTGTGACTCTTAACACCTTCCTTTCTGCAGTACAAAAATCTAGCCCTGTGACGTCAGGGTGACTCTTCAGTTCCTCTTATGAATGAGTCTTTAAAATGGGGGAAAACAAGACAGATCCTTAGAATCACGGTGTGAGGAAAAGCTTTGCCATTAAAACTACTAGCCATGATTCTGATTTGCCAAAGAGTTTGAAAACACAAAGATTAAAAGGCTAAAAAATATGAAAGGAAATGTGAGGCTGCAAAAGCACGTGAATGAAGAGGGTTTTGAGAGCAGTTAATGCCTCATTTGGCTTTCTATGAAGGTGTACATTACACAAGGAAAAATTAACAGATATTTTATTCTTTATCTTTACATCTCCATGCTGCCCAGAGGTATGGTGAACATCCCTCATTTTGGTGGGAAACACATGGGAGCTGCATTGTGTCTGGCACGATATGTCAAGTCAAAATATGAGCTGAAGAAGTGCCTTGCTTTTGCTCAATTAGTACTGTTTGCTTTGTGGACCTCCATTAGCAAGTATAAATTTGTACAGTGGTCACCATTTAAAAATCAATATTTACCAAGGGTTATCACATCATCAAGCCTAGGACACTAAGTAGTTCCGTAAACTTTGAGCAGAAAATAATACTGCGATCTGGTAAATATTTAACACACGTATCATTTTATGATAACCACTAGTTTTGATACAGGTGTTCATTACCTCTTTCTAGCTAAACCTTCCATTAAATTACGTTGCACTGAACTTCAGCGTTACTTCAGCCAGATTTCAGTTAAAGGAAGTGGGAGGAAAAATATAGTGAAACTGATTTTATAATGAATGTAATGAAAATAGCTGTAATGAATAATCACTTTAATTTTTGTTGCCCTCTTATCCCAAAGCATATGATTCAGCAGGGATTCTCTGTGGAAATGCTGAATATATGGCTAAAATATATCTAGGTAAAAATAACTCGGGTTCCTTTTTCCTCTGGGTATAGTATAGTATTTTCTGTTTGGCAAGGAAGGTTCCCCAATAGCTGGCTACACTGTCCAGTTTCTTTCAATGTAACCATCCTTCCTTTGATGTGTAAGTAACAGATGTTTAAGACATAAGAAATTAGATAGACTGTGATTACTGAGAAACAAGCTAATTTCAATTCATTACTTGATGTTCTCATTCACTTGTTCTGAAAATGACAGTAGTTAGTAGGGTTGTTGGTTTTTTTAATTGACATATTTTATGTTTAACAACCAACTTAAACTTAACCTATGCACACCTCTAATTTTGAAACACATCATTTGCAAGCTAATACGTCACTTTTTCATCGTAAATTGGAATTATTTCCGAAATGGCTTCACTTTAATTATATGTACATGTACAAATTAGCCAGCTTGTTTTCTTGTAGGCAATGGGAAGAGGTAAGGAGAAAGCAGGAAGCAACAGCTTTTTTCTCTCCTCCTTTCACGAAACAAGATTCATTCCCTTCCAGTTTTCTAAAAAACAGGTATTTCAAATAAGGCAGAGGAAGTGCTTGGCAGGGGAAGGCTTAACTTTGGGTTTTTCTGCTGGAAAGGAATAGGCATGATTAAGAAACTGTCTTAGATAACTCATTAGCTTTCAAATATTGAATGTGTTTGGTTGATAAAGGTAATAATGTTCACACAAGTACTGTAAGGCATTTGACTTGGTACCTCACAAAGTTTTGATTAAGAAAGTAAAACAACAAACTCAACACGGTGTATCTTGAATAGCTTTAAAAGTATGAGTTTTTCTTGAAATTGCAAACAGGTAATTCTCACAGAAATTATGTTTTCCTAGTCAGGTCCTAAGGGATCAGTTTTTAATGCCATGCTGTGAAATATTTGTATTGGTTCAGAGGAAAAGACTTAGAATAGAAAAGAAAGAGAGAAAGTAAGAACTTCTGTTTTGTTTGAAAGAACTTTCTGAAATATAGTACAGTTAACTATCACAAAGAGGATACCTAGAAAAGCCGAGGGTTTCTCAATGAAGACTTTTAAGAATTGGTTAATTATATTGGGTCTATGTAAGTTCACTTTCATCTGATCTCTAGTAGAGATATGGTATAGATGACCCTTTGAGACTTCTCCAGAACTGCATGATTTGAAGCCAATGTGATCACTTATAAATTTTGAGGGTGGTTAGAAAACTGTATCAGTGATAAATAAAAAGAGGGTAGGCTGATGAGACAACACCAGCTGAATCAGTCTTCTTATAACTCATGTATGAACAACACAGTCTTGGAGCATAGCCCAACAAGAGGACAGTGGGGAGAGAAGGGGACAAGAGGGAGAACTCACCCTCCTATAGCTGTACATTAACAGTGTACATCACAGAACCTATGTCACCCATTCTGCTCTTCCCAGGCCAGACAAAAGCCATCAGAAGGCAGTAGCACTTAATAATTTTTCCTTGTGATAACAGATCCCAACAAATTATGTCCGTATGGTTCTAATGTCAGGCAACATTTTCAGGGAGAAGTATTATTTCATATGTCTAACTCATATCATTGATTAAAAACAGGAGAGCTCTTAGCTACAGAAGTGTTAAATCTCCTCTCTTTTTCTCAACTGTATCAATCTGTCTTCTAAAAAATACTACTGGGCCTTACAAAATCTGCTTCTTACACCCTCTGGCCATCATAACTATAACAACTCTTCAGTAAATTGAAGTAACAAGTTACACTTTCAATCAGTGACAGTAATTAAGTCCCAAACAAGGTGTTAACACATTTAAAAGATTTCACATCAGAAAAAAATATTGAAACAAGTCTAGAAAATTTTAATAACTTGTGTAGCTCCATGAGAAGCTGAGATTTGGATCTAAACCAAGGAGTTTAAAAGCCTTTTGGTCCTTGTTAAATGGGAGGTTAAAAAAATGGTTGAATATAGTTTTTCTCTTTGGTTTCATAGTCTATGCATGTAGAGCTCTGTAACTGAATACCAAGAGGTGATTAAAAAAAAAAATAGTAGAAAAGCTCTAAACACACTCTTATTTCTAGTTTATGATTCTAAATTTGAGGCTTATATATCTCTCAATTGTTGTTTTGTGTTCCCCTTGTAAAAAGAAACAGACTAAGGCTCCACAGGATGAGAGTCAGGCCAGTATAATCTAGACAGACTTTTAAGCAATCTCCTCAAGCACCACAAATCTATGTTCAAACCTCACAGTTTATCACGTGTTAAGCCTATCCAGATGGTAGGTAATATTTTGGTATTAGCAGTCCACATCCATTTCCACTTCCTTCTCTATAGAAAATTACCAGCAAGTCTCCCTGGTGGTCTTAAAAGTAAAGGTACTCACATTCATATGAATGTGCACCACATGTTATTACAGTATCTTGCTCTGAAGTAAAAAACAAGCTCTTAGTAATTTATAATTTGAAATATGTAGAACACAGCTTCAAATGGTATGAAATTTTGCTATTTTCAAGTACTTTCCCTGGCTGCCTATGACAATCCCAGGCTCCTGAGAACAGGACTTTGGAAAAGACAAGAAGAACCCAAACTACAAGGGCTTTATCTGCCTTTCTATTGGAGCTGATGCGATGGGGCTTTGTGTGAATAAATGCAGGACTCTTCTCTCCATGTAGCATCACATAGCACTGCAACAGCTCCAGTCCATAGTCCTATCAGCTGCATGCCCAGAACAAACTTATCAAATGTATGGACTGGGAAATCTGGAGATTTTTAATATACATATCAGACATTTTAGTATACATACATACATACATACATACATACATACATACATACATACATACATACATACATACATACATTTTGCATATATTTTAGTAGTCATACCAGGCAGCAGAAATAAGCATGGAGTTACAGAACAGACTAAATTGTTAAGGAGATATAGTCACAGTTAATTGTCCAGTGATTATAACAAAATGTGTAGGTAGAGAAACCCCAGCCTTGCAGGAACTAGGAAAACTGTGGGTTTATGTAGGAATTCTGGAAACTTAAGTTTCAGATTTTAGTATATAGTAATATATGGGGCAAGAGGGAGGACTTTTGGTGTTCTTCTTCACCTCCTTCCTCCTTCTTCAGGGGTTTGGGTGGTTTTTTGTAATTGGAGAAAAAAGGTCCGTATTGTGGGCTTTGGGTGGTCATTATTGGGTCAGAAATATAAATAATGTAGGTGTCACCTCCTTATTGGATGATTAGCACTTAAATAACCTTGGAAAGAGTTAAAAGTACTCCATTTTTACCTTTTTTTTCTATCTTGCTGGTTAGAGCTTGCAACTCCTGAGACTGTAATATAGATAAGAAATAATAAACACCAAGTCCGAACACATAGCTATCACTCCCCATGAGGCAGTTTCAGGCAGCTCACTTAGATGTCTAACTTGAGAAGGGTAGGATAATTAAGTACCTGAACTAGGAGCATTCCCATCCTTTTTATTCAGCCAGAAACAGAAGTTGATCACCTAAGCTCAGTTCCTTGCAGAATCTATTTCTCTTCACTGAAATATGGAAACTGAAGGAAATTTGCAGTTCTGGATGTGTGCATTAAGTTCCCTGCAGCTTAACAATATGAATATCCTGCCTGCCTTCTTCCACAGCTCGTACATCCCGAACAAGCTCAGGCACCCATAAACATTGGTGGCTACAGCAAGAGATTTTCTTGCATAGCTGCTGCCTTCACTGCTGCCTTTTTTTCTCTGAAGAGCTGAAAGAATGTCTCAGCATTCAGAGATCATTACAGGATGATAGTGTGTAGCTATCCAAGCTTGCAAAAGAGAGGTGCCTATTCCTTTTTACACGCACTTGTCCTGTGGGGAAAATTTTCATTGCATCTGCTACCAGCAGAGTCGTGATGTCTCTGTTACCCCTGCAAGGTGCAGAAAGTACAGGAACGGTGTGAGTGGTCAGCAGTTTAAGTGGCACAGAAAGTTTTTCAGCTGCCTGTTACTGAGACTCAGCAGCCTTCACAGGGTTAACTCATAAGTGGGCTTCTGCCATGTCTTGACACAACTCGGAAGTTTGCCAAAGAGCATTAATTAAATTTCATGCTTTCTATCAGACTTATTAAATATACTCATCTCTACCAGCTCCCATACTGACATGTTATTGTTGTTATTACTATTACTTTACAATTAGTGTGTGGTTCCCTAAACACAATTAAATATGGCTGGAAAGTGTTTCTGAGTTAATACTTTAAGACCAGACTAACCTAGAAAAACCACTGAGAATTATAGAAGAGAGCTTCATTTTAGGGGTCAAAGAACTTTTTTGCTATGGTAAATTTTTAAGGAAATTTGCCTTCCCAGCTGTGTCTAAATTTTTCAAGGCTTGCCTTGATCTAAGATGTGTCTGCATTTTGGAAAGGTGAGGTGTATTTTGGGGGTAAAGAAAAAAAAAATATATGGTACAGTATTCAGAAATGCTTAGAGGAAAACAAACTGTTGGAAATATGCAAATTTAATCAATTCTTCTCTTATATTTATATTATTTTTTCTGTTATTATTTTAAAAATTATGTCTTTAATTCAGTGCAGCTATGTGAAGTTGTTAGGATTCTGCTGCCATGGATTGTTTAGCCTGATGATGGATCTCAGATAGTGAGACTGTAAATAGGAGTGTACACTTGTTCAGCCCTTTGCACTGCAACCTTTGAGAGCATCCTCATGGTAGATCATAGAAGTTGCTGAGAGAGATCACAACACTATGCTGAGACCAAGTAAAAATCATTCAAATCCCAATTCTTCATCACCTGAAAGTATACTGGAACAAATATACCAAAATGTCTCGTATTTATAAATTTTAGTAATATGGAGTCTGCATTAAAGACTGCCAGGTTTAGGAGTTTTACCCTGTGCTACTTTCAAGCTCAGTGTGGAGAACTGTCCTACTTTTCTTTAGTTGGGTTGTGCAAAAATCAAATTGCATTTTGCCTTGGGAAATAGGCTCAATTTGTATTTGCTTAGCCCTAAGACTTGTGCAGAGAAAGCAAGTTTGTCATGTATCTGTCATGACATTATCCAGATAATTCCTTTTGATAAGCAGTATCATTTTTCTGGAGCAGTATTGAAGAGGACTTTACCCTGAAGTGAATTGAGAGCAGCTGAAATGGTTGGATAAATACTGAAGTTCTGCCTGGTAGCAGGTAAGTGCCTTCCATATGAAAGACGTTCTAAGTTCTTTGATTGTAAATAATATCTCGGGTTACTCAAGAAATGATTCTCCAGACCTGATATTTTAGTCATTTCTTTTCCAAATTTGGCCATTAATACAATCACAAAAAGAAGGTATTCATTTTAAAACACAGCATTGTACAGGGAGAGCTTGGAAACAAACTTGTTTCTTTCATGGCAGTTACACCACTGCTTCTGAGCTATGTGGCTCAATTGATGTTTTAACCGCAGCATGGCAGGCACAAGAGCTTTGGTGGACTGTAAAAGCTGAACAGAGAAATTATATTCCAGCAGGAAAATCTCTAGCTGTGGTTGCAACCCACAGTTCCTTTCCTAATGGAATATTCTGCCATTGTCAAAACAAATAGTACAAAATGCAGGGCGTCTAACCCCAGGATGTCTCTGTACCAGTAATAAAATTGCTGCAACCTGCTTTAGCACTGGGAGGAGATTAACTTCCAAAAATACCAATAGGAACCAGTAGAAAGCACTTTTTGTTAAACTTGTTCACACACCTCAAAGTGCCCCAAGACAAGTGAATCTTTCTACTCTCCCTTCTGCTCTTGCATGATTGCTCCCTACCGCAGCTTCTGCTGTGTCCTGCATTGCCCACTCATGGCCCCACACACGCAGAACGGGTGGTACATAAGGGTGGAGGAGGGCATCACTGATACCCTCAGTGAGTCAGGGTCTGGTGTCACACCAAGGAGAGGGAGCAACAATAGCTTATACACCTTCATCCATCCATCACCTCTGACCCATACACAAAGGCCACAGCGACAGGAGCATTTGTCAAAGGACAGTGAGCAACTGAGGCAGCAGTCTTCCTAGCTCCCATAGTTTTATTCCTTGTCTTGTATTTCTCTTAAAAAAATACAACCACTATACAATACAACCAATACAATACAAATACAACCCCCAATACAAAAACTGCAACCCCCGCAGGCAAACTAGACAACCTGAAGATTTTGTATGTCATTAAAATTACATGTATACAGACTCACACATACACACTTTCTCAGGTATTATATTAGTGGAGAAAAGCTTGGGAATATGGCAAAAAGAAAAAAACGGCCCAGCTCTGTGGACAAAAGAAAATAAAACAGTGCTTTTTAATTATTTAAACACTGTGAGCCAGCCTCATAATTTCCCAGTATTTGAAGCTGGCAATAATTTATATTGCTAGGTACATGCCTTAACACAGGTGGGATTTGTCTGCTTTAGAATCTGAAGGCAATATCTTTTATGGTCACAAAGCAGTTGGCCAAGTTTATTTTATTCCTCCTCCCATTTCCTTACAGTTCCCCAATTCTTTTTCCCCTTGTCTTTTTCTCTCCTCAGTGCTCCCCCTACTCATCTACCCCCCATCTCACAAAGAAGAAGCTTGTGAATTTGTTATATTTGATGTTAGAGCACGGGCAAACTCTGGAGGGATCAGGCAAGCTTGTTTTCATCTTTTATAAGCAGCATCTCTCTCCCTGTCTGTGCTGCAGCCCGTGGTGACACTGACCTCTGGTGATCACACAAGTAACACTCGCACTGAAGTGACACAGCTGCAATTTTGAACTACCGGTGGGATTTTTCACTAGAACACTGTCTCCTCCCCATTAATGAGACTGTATTTTTCAGTCTCTTTTCCACCATGGAGGACAGACACATGTACATCTCCGATGGGTTTTTTTGCACATGGGAATTATCACAGTCCTTCTGTTACTCAAATAAGTTTTATACATTTCCCAAAATACATATTGCACACAATAGAGAAGTTTATAATCTGTCACACTATTTCTTGAAAACTGATTTACATATTATGTTTCACAGGAACCTTAATTTCTAAAACATTCTGAATAAGCCTGTGGTCCATGCAAAAGTGACACTGTGCAGCTTCTTGCAACATGCCTTCACCTCCCCAATTTCTACTTGCACTCGCCAAACACGGCATTAACTCCACTGAAGTGAATGGAAACCAGATCTCCACCCAGGCTATTTTTTGTCCATTTAGCCAAGAAAAGCAAATAAATCCAGGGCTAAGGCTGCAAGTTTTCAATTGCTCATTTTAAATGTGCTTTATTATGGTATTGGAATGATCTCAGCACACTGATGTTACAGAATCAAATATGTGCTGCAGACCTTGGCAGAAGTGAGCATTGAGTTAATGAAAAGAGTTTCAGCTTGACATTAGCTCTATTTTGTAACCTTAATTCCTGTCTAATTTATTCTTTGGAAATTTTAGAACTCAATCCCATGCAGATGAAGTGAGAGAAAATATTGTGTTGCTTCTTAATCGTTAGGGTAATGACACAGGTATTGGAAAGCACACTTAGAATGAACTTTAATTAAAAATGTAAGAACTGGTGATACTCTCATTATAGAAGCAATGTTTTTCGAACATCATCCGGTACTGCTCTAGCCCAGTAGGTATGAACAGTCCTTGATCTTTAAGGTAGCTTAAAATGCAAGGAAAGGAGGGAAGGATTAATTAAAATCAGGCCATTTCAGTAAGCAAAAAATTGTTTTCCACAAAAAACACATAGGAAGTTGTCAGATTAGATGAATGATATAGACAGCTAGATAATAATCCCCTTGACTGTATGTTTAACTTTTCTTCTATTGATACGTTTGCTTGAGTAGTATTAAAACATTTCATGAATCTGTTTAAAATACCATTTTACTGTAGCAGAATGAAAATGAATGCTTAGTAGTCTGCTGTATGCTTTTAACAAACAGATTTCATTTACTCCTTTGAGCCAAGCCAAATTAGAAGGACCTAGGGGTCTCTGATCATTAGCCCAAAATTAATGATCAGTTATTGAATAATTAACTGTCATTGATATCTCATTTCTAAACAAATCAATGGACCTATTTAAGTATTTGTGTAATGATAGTAACATAATCCTTCCTCATATGAACTGCAAGCGAACAGACCAAAGAGAAAAAGCACATTCTCCACCCGAAGTAATTATGAGACCTACTTAAAAACCATTTGCCTCAGCAGAAATGTAAAGTATTTTTCTGCATAATTTACCTCCAAAATGTGTGCATTTGGCTTCCACATTAAAAACTGAAACCTATGTGAGTGGAGGTAGTGCTCCAATACCCTTGAAATGTGGGCACGTGGGTGTAGGAGATATTTCTAAGAGTGTGGTAAGGCACCCCCAGCCATGGTGTCTGAAGGACCTGTGGAGGAGGGAACCCATCAGTCATCCCCTGGCCAGGGACTCACGAGGGGCAACACACGAATCATGTGAACAGACTTGTGGAAGATGGGGCTAGGGAGGGAATAGGAGGGGCAGATCCCTGTGGTTCATTAATCTCTTCCTCCCCACTCCGCACTGCTTTCCTTCCCACCACCCAGCCCTGCTCTTCAAGGCAGCCAAACACAGTCCAGTAATCTAGGATTTAAATCATATAAATACTATAACGTGTGTAGTGCATGAACAAAATTGCTGTCACCAATGAAAATGGCTTTAAAGATTACTCCATCCCTGTATTTTTGAAAATACTCTCCAGCGTCAAATACTACACTTAACATTGATTGTCTTAATAAAAAGCAGTGGCATGCATGCACTTTGGGGGTGGGGCTGTTGTTTATTTCAAGGCACAAGTACAGAAAACTATAAAACTATTCAAACCAGAAATTATTTTAAAATGTAATTCACTTCACTCAGAACATTGGGGACTTACCATTGCTAACCCTTTTAACTGGCAGGACAATGAATGCTTGAAGCAGAATCACTTATTAGTGTTATTATAAAGTGATGCCATTTTGAGCATTTAGTAAGAGGTCTGTGAACATAACAAATATCACAATTGGAAACAGATATGTTTGCCTTATTATTTCAATGAATGTTTAGACAATAGCAGCAACAATTACTCAAAGCAGCAAAAATCCAAACTATGGAACTGAAAATCTTAATGTTCAGCTGTATTTAATAAAGTAGCAGTTATATGGGTATACTAATCCCAATATCTAGTTATTTTTGCTGTAACTCATTTACTCCCATCCTTTGGCAACAAGCATTTTTTCAGATTTGCCTTCAAGTTTCTATTAGCTGTTTCTTGGAGAGTTCCACCCCCACTCTTCTGGAACAGCAATTTTTAACTATTTCCCAAGAATGCTGAGGTACATTCTCTGCCTTACCTGTCCAGTTTTAATAAGCCACCAGGTTTTACCTCAGTTTGGTATTTGTGGGTTTTCAAAGAGTCAATAAGGGATTAGAGGGAGCACAGATTTCTCTCCAGTCCAAGCGCAGAGGCTGTGTTCTCTCCTGGTTTTGAAGCAGGTTTGTGTTCTGGAACATGAGTGTCCCCTTCCTATTCTGCTGAGTTTACCAGCTGCCATGTGACAAGAGTGTATTTTAAAATGTTTGTGAGCTTCTTTTTCAGTGAAAAATCTGTAGGTCTTTCCCAGCCTTCCCAAATGTGAATATATCTGAGACATATGCCAACATATTGGAAATTTTTTTCTGTTACAGAAATTGCACTCAAAGCAATATGCATTTATGTTTGATTCTACTTCTGAGTGTGTAGTAAGTTGTGGGTGTGAGGGTGCTCCTTGTTAAAAATTAGGGAAGGGAAAGGCTGGTGGGATTTAGTTTGTGCAAGTGACCTGCTGCTACAGAGCTCCATTTGGGATCATTCCATATTGGGAAAATTCAGAACCAAAAGTATTCATATCTGAGTAATATAGTAATTTTAAAAAATCAGCATTTCACAGTATTTCATGGCAATTTGTAAACACATACAACACCCATTCGGTGTATTTATTTGTAGAAGGAGATTGTTTGATAAACACAGAATAAACATGTACTGCCCCAGAGAGGGAGAGGATCAAAGAGCTCAGCTTTAGCCAATCCCATTCACCAGGGATGTGCAGGCATCACAGCAGGTTGCAGCAAGTTCCCATCCCAACCACAAAAATGCTCTCACGCATCACACCACTGTGTTCGTTCCTATTGTACCTGGAATTTAGCAATTGAAAATGAGATGTCTGTTCAGTTGACATATTCAGGATGTACAGAGCATTGAAAGAAATTAAAGATGCAAAAGCAATGTTGAAACAACCAATTTTTTCCCCTTTCAGCTGTTTGAATAGCAAGTTGCTTCTTTTTTTCCTATGAATCTACGCTGATAATAAAAAGGAATTTTTAAAGAGAAGTGAAGTTTCTTAGCTGAAAATGTTTATAAAATATCTATTTATCTCAAAATTATAATGATGAGAACAGCTAAGAAGCAATTACTATTTGCTTCAATATGCTGCCAGTGATCTTGTTCCATGATTTTATTTATTATTTTAGTTTCACTGTATTTGACAGAAATTGTATAATTTTTCTTTTTATTTTCTCTGCATCGAGATTTTTGTAGTTGGCAGTGACAGTCATCTTCTAGTTCTGTTTGGAACTACACCAGGCAACATTTTCAATACATTTTGAAATAAAAAATACATTATATAGGTTTAGATTGTTATTTAATTGCAAAAGTTCCAGGTTTGTAGCCATATTTATCAATCACCTGATAAAAGTATTTATTTGGCTGGTGTCTCAAATAAATAAGGGTGACCTGCTCTTCTTTCACTTTAATAAATGGTTTGTGTGTGAGAAGTATCAGCCTAAATAAAGCCTATGATGAAGAATTTGTTCCCAAAGCCTAGTTTTAAGGTCTAGTTCTTTAATTTGAATACAAACAAGTGTGATTTAGAATTAAATTAATACTTTGCACTGAGATTTGCCTCTATGCTTTGTTTTGCATTTAAATTTTTCCTTATTCTTCTGTTCTTATTGTGTGTTCGAAATTATATAGCAATGAAGGCCAGAAAAAATGTTTCTCTGCCTCAGAGTCCGTACATATATTTTATATACAAGTTTTACATTTTTAAGTGAAAAAGCTGTTTTCAAAGCAATTCCCCTCAGAATATCTAGAGTGCAGTAGGAATATCAGAAAGACTGTAAAGTGAAGCTCAGAAGAAACAAAAGAAAGGCAGGAGTAATTTCATAATTTAGGAAATTAGGAAGCTATAAACAGGCAGCAAGATTAATGAAAAATAAGTCTTCTTGGTTTTAATACTAGATGATCCTATTAGTTAACGTGTATAAAGGAAAGCCAGCTTTTTTTTTTTTTTAAAGTTAACAGTGTTGTTCTACTGCTGTCTTGTGAAAATCCATGTTATCTTAAGCAAACCTGAAATAGATTTGTTTCAGTGTGCCTGATTTCTGGCTTTGAAACATAAAGGTAACTTGGTTTTGATTGTCATCTGATACTATTTTTTATGGTAGGGTGGGTAAGAGATGCTGAATTAAAGCAAATTTATTTTAGATTTTCTTTAATTTAAACTCTGAGCATATGCTTTCCTGAAATAACAACTGAAAAAAAAAAAAATGAGGAGGGCAAAGAGCTATTTTTTCTCCAGTTCAAGAATGATGAATGCTCTTATCCAGCTGACCAAGTAAAGAAGCAATTTCAAGGTTACCAGCTAAAGAAAGATAAAGGCTTTTTTTTCTTTTCACTCTTCTGGTACTACTTCAATATATTTATATGAAATGTAACAGAGAATTAAATCAAAACACTGATTTAAAAATGCATAACATTAATGTCAGAGCAGTGTTTTTATCAGCTAATGATAAACTCAGAACACCTCCCTTAGTTTACAAGGCTGATTGCAGCTAAAGGCAGTGCTAGACTTCTACACATTTAGGAAACACATTATTATAGTTTTCAAAATCATTACTTTTTGCAAGCAAAATTTATTTTGTTTACTCAGATCAGATAAATGTTACGGGTATTTTATTAATCATTTTCCTGCTTATGTATATTGACATTTTTCACCAGATTCTTCCAGCGCTCCAAGTTGGGATGTCAAAAACTGTGCTTGCAGAAATGAAAGTATCCTCATTATGCAAATTTAGGTTCCACTGATAGGCATGTTCTGTTTTATAAATTACATCCTCTTGTCAGAAGTCAAATTGTATTTGAATAACTTCATGGAAATTGTCACCAAGATTTTAAATTGTGCGCCTTGTATGCCATTGTTGATTTAGTCAGTAAGTAAAAAATGGACATATGTTGATTTTTAAATATGTGCATGATTGTTTTGTCATAAATGTTATTTAAATGAAACCTAGATGCATATGTAATTTTTCATGTATATTTTTGTAGTTTTGCATTATATAAATAATCTTAATGTTTATATTTAATAAAATATGTTAAACAGTATTAGTTGCTGTATATTTTAGTCCTAACAAGTTTGTTTCCTATAAACATTCTCGAAAAAATTTCCTGTAGGGTAAAATAAATATACATGTTCCGATAAAAATATTAAAACATAAAAGTTAAAATGAAAAGTGAACTTGAATTATGAAAATCATTTTTATCTGCTATAAAAAGAATGACTTTCTTATTTACATTTTTATGAAATTTGCAAAAAACAAACACGAATACATTTCACTCATATTGTTGAGAGTATTTAGTAATAGTAAAATATATGTTCTTTTCTTATTTTAAGATAAGCAATTTAATTAAAAATACATTTAACTAATTACAAAGAATGAACTGAGTTCAGAAAAGAATATATTTAAATAATTTATAGAGCAGAGATTGTAATTTAAAAAATAAATTATTACACCCTTCTAAAAAATAATTCAATGAGATATATGTTACCAGCAAAAACACATCCTCAACAGAAGCTCATAGTTCAGTTGATCTTAGTTTTCGGAATGACCATTATTGCAGCTGGAGTAATCTTTTGATGTTAAGAAAAGTGGAAAAATCAAAGTGAAGTGGTAAATCTGTTCATTTTTCAAACATATTAATCTTGTCAAGATAATACATAAAATCAATCTTTTATTTTTTTTTTCAGAGCCTTTTATTCCCTTTTATCCAAAATATGAAAGCACTTAGGAGGATAAAGAAATGCGGATGACTTAGGAAAACTGATCCGAAAATATATTTTGTCTGTTGGTATTAAACAGTGACACAAGTAATGTGAACTGTGCATGGTCAAAACATGAATTACTTGTTCAACTATTGGAATTCGTCGTATTTGCTCTGCTTATAATATGAATATACAGCAAATTTCTGGTACAGCTTTCTTAACAATTCAACTGAATTTCAAACCCTGACAGTAACAAATACAAATTGCACCAGCCCAAAAAAATTGTTGGGGCTAATTTTAATATTAATGAATTCTTTACAACCTCAGTTCAGCAGTTTCGATTAAGCTTTAATTAGTAGCCAGAGGGGAATCCAAAACAAAAATAAGGAGTTGAATTGCTAATTAAGTTAGTTTGATGAGGTAGAGTTTTAGTAAAAGACTGGTTGTTGTTGGCTGTGCGGGTTCTGACAGGCTAAAAATACTAAAGATTATCATTATTGTAACTAACATCCTACATTACCACCAGATTTCAGCAAGAAGCAGACAGTTCATTAGAGTACAACACTTTTGTGTGTCAGTACGCGAATTAAAGTCTTGTTAATAAGATAGCAGTGCATGGGAACCATAGACCAAGACAAAAAAACGAGATTTTGAATTTGACTGGTGATAAATTATCTAGTTATTTGATACTCCAATATGCATCTGAATCTAATGTGCATTTATTTGTTAGGAACTGCTTGTCAGTCAATTCATTTCCCAAACGGAATTTTGTTTATTAGGCTATGGGGCTTAGTGATTTTTCTTTTGACGTGTCCATCACAGTCACATATTTCTCAATTTACATGCTTTAGATGATAAAATGTTCACAAAAAAATCGTATTTAGTACTGAATATGTAGATGTGAGAAG
The DNA here is from genome assembly GCA_013401135.1 of Cettia cetti. Classification (NCBI taxonomy): domain Eukaryota; kingdom Metazoa; phylum Chordata; class Aves; order Passeriformes; family Sylviidae; genus Cettia; species Cettia cetti. The sequence continues at coordinate 18,353 of VZUI01085598.1, forward strand.
GTGCAGTGTTAGATACTCTTCCTCCAGAATCCCCATCTCAAAGTAGGCAATTTAAAAGAAATCTGTAAACAGACTTAGCTGAAGAAGTGGCATGTAGTAAAATTGTATAGCTATGTTTTTTTCCTAATGATCCCTTTGATAACAGGGTAAAATCTTGGCCAGATTAACTCATTATCAAATGAATTTTTGCACTGCCAAGTTAACTATTGCATTCAATTAAATATTTTTGACATTGTAAGTGTGCGACTGTAGCTCCCAAAAGATTACTAATTATAACCATTAAAGCTCTGCAGTGATTGCAGTTTGACCAAACTGCACATAAGAAATGTGTTAGATATCTCTGTAAGGATTGTAAGGAATGTCATTTGATTTCACTATACTTTGATGTTTTCTATAATTTATATTTTGTCCTTTTGCTTAAGGTTTCAAAGCCTACAAACCCAATAATGAAGGGATAAGGGAAGACAGAAAAATAAATTATATTGTTTCTATGGCATTAAATATAAGCCTGCTATCAGAGCTACATAGCAGTAGTGAATTGTAATCAGGTACTTTGACTTAACACTGTTTTGTTTTATAATAAGAGTGGTTGCCACATGTTGGAAGTCCTATCTGTCTGTGTCTTAGGGGTTTCATACCTCTGTAACAAATCCAAAAACTCATTTTATAATACCCTAAATCTACCCATTGTAATGTAGCTCCACTAGTGTAAATCCACATCAAACTTTCCTCATGAATGTTGCTAGAAGATTACTTATATTATCACTGAAAGCAAGGGGAAGCATTGAATTAGGATGCAGAAGATAGAGGAAAAATAACTTTCACCAAACCTTCTTTTAATGCATAGTTTACAATTTTCTTTCATTCAGCACAAAACTGATTAAAAGTACATGGCTGTCCCTCATAAAGAATGCTTTTCACAAATAGATGCATTGTTTAATATATTTACATCCTTGAATGCTTGGAATTTTAACTTTAATGCAGCAATGTAGAGCTTGTTGGAAAGGAGCATATGGTATCCACTATACATATATTTGAATATACAGTACCTTCCTCTGCTGTCTCACTGTCTCCCAGTGGCATCCAGGGATTCCCACTGGGAGACCAGAGCCGGTTCCTGTAAACACTGCTGGTAAAAGCTGTCAGGGGCACTGTTCCTGCCGGGTGTCACACCAGCAGGCATGCAGGGTCACACACCCAGTGCTAGGAGCAGAGGTACAGGTGTGCACAAATTCTACACTCACTGCTTTATTTAAAAATGAAAAATGAAGCAAAATAAAATCTTTTAAAGAAGGCATGGTAAATATGATTAGTGTTATTTGGATTATTTTCCTCAGTGCACATTTATCACAGATCAAGGCTATTTTTTAGTTTACTCTTTCTCTATGACATATGGAAATGTGGCTCACTTACTGTGTCAAAATTAAAAGATAAAATTAATAGGAAAAGTACAACTACCTGAGTGAAACTGGCATTCATTTTAAAGACCAAGGAGAGATTTTTAGATTAGTGAAATAAAATGCAAGATCATTAAAAATCTTCAAAATTCCCCAAAAGCAGCTAAGAACTTTAACCAAATGCTGTATTTAGAAGTTTCATATTCCCAGCGTTTGTCTTCTTATGCCAGTTTCAATAGTGGTCTCTCTGCTGATCTCAGTGTAATTACTACTGACTGACAAATGTGAAAATGACAGAAGAATCAGACTTCTACATGATGCAAAAAGTATGTGAAAATTATATCATTGAAGGGCACTCAATTACTGCTTGTTAATAAATATTTTTCCCTTTCTGATTTTATTTTTATTTACTTTGCACTCAAATGCAGACTATTCTAGTACACAATGCTTGCAGAATGAGCATCTTTTCATATGCTGAAAATCAGAATCTTTACAGTCACATTGTGTTAACCAGATGTTCAGTTTTATAAATTGAGTTAGTGTAGAGCTGCTAACTGTTTCAGCCTTTAAATACTCAGGGTAATAAAAAGAGCAATACTATTAACAGAATAGATTATTTGTTTTGATATGAAATGTTAAAATAAAATTCATGGAATAGGTTAAGTCAAAAGGAAATGAGTTTTTGCTTTGGAGTCTTCATATAAGTACATATGTGTATATGCATGCATGTGGATGTGAATTTCTGTGCATAGACATATAAAAGTATAAATATATATGGTTTTATAATCCCTCTGAAACAATCTCCTGTTTCTCCACTCCGCAAAACGGCAATTTTTTCAGCAGCCTCCAAATCCTAGCTAGACATGAGTTTATGTGCCTCTAAATGTGTGTCAATTCTCTGCAAGGGCACAGAGATGGGGGAGGGGGCTGCCTTTATGTTGTATTGTTTAGAAATTTATTCTTTAATCAGTTTGTACATACAAGCTGGGTTTATATTGATGACCTCAACTTAGGAATAATTGAATAGCACCTCTCAGAAAGAAAATTTAGGCTGAATATAAAGGAAAATAATCACATAACTTGTAATATTCCATTTGGCTGTAGCCTATTGTACAAAAATTAAGAGAAAATTAAAAACTCGGCTATGTGCGACTTTTCAGCTTCACAAGAGAATCGCAAAGTGGACAGTAGTAAGGTTTCCTTGGATAGAACACGTGTTGATCACTCATTTTTTATGTAAATTTTCCACAAATACGTCACCCTCAGAACTGTATGAAATACATCTGAAGCAGTATTTTGGACAGAGGAGATACTTAAAGGCTTAAAAGGAAGATATCTTCTAAAAACACATTGATGGTTCTCATAGACTATAAGCACTGCTCAGCAATCCAAATGGCCATTACAATGACTTAATAAGAAAATCTTGGAAGAAAGCACATATTTTTATGTGAAAACAAATAACTCCATTCAATAAAATATGTTATTTATGTTTTGAATAATCCGTTGATTTTAACTGAATTTGTGTATATCCAGAGGTATATTGCTATATGAACTAACACAAATGCCAGCCCTGTGTTCAGTAGAGACTGAAAAACTAGAGAACAAACCCTAAATTCAAAGGCAATAAATTTTAAGAGCTCTGTTATCTGGAAGATGCTTGTGATGGCCAAGTTTTGAAGACAGTACAAAAACTTCTACCATCTCTCAGCTGAGCAGAACCCTGCAGTCCTTTTACAAATTAGCTGCACACACTATTTTTGTTTCAGTGTTAGTTTCTTTTAACTCACAGTTTGGATGAATAACACAATTTCTACCTAGCGTGAATCTATTTCTGCAGGGCACCTCAAACACAAATCAGCTTTTGTCTAACCTGGCTTAATCAGGATTTTCAAATCTCCTCTCTACAGCATCCGAATTGCCGCTAATCTTGCCATGAGATCTTGCCAAACATGTACAAAAGAATCAGATTTCTGCTCAGATTCGTGTTCCCCGTGATCCGGCTGGAGTTTGGAATGTGCTTTAGCAGTGTCCACTACAAAATCGTTGTCTCTTCCCATATCGTAAGACAGATGGACAGGCTGGCAGACAGGACCAGCCTGGTTTGGGGGCAGGGACAAAAATAACACGATCATATTTCAACTCATTGTTCAAGTTTAATGAGTTCTGCCATAGCTCCAGCACTAGAAGGTTATTGTGAGGGAAAAACAAAGGGACCCTTCTTTTGTCTTTCTTCTCGAACTATCAGGCCCCATTACTGAAAATTAAGGTTCAATAAAATTCGTATTCAGAGATAATTAGCGGACAGCTTTGTGGTGTGGCGGATAATATGGCCAAAGTGCTGGTTCACAGCAGTGTGTGCTGAAGTGTGAAAGAGCAAGTTCTCCGTTGCAGCTTCTGAGGTCATACCCCCTCATCCTGCATACAATGTGGCAGTCAAAATGCAGCATTCTTACCTGCTGTGATAAAAAATACACCAAAGCAAATAAATTATTTCAACCCCCCTCCCCCTCACAGGTTTTTTTTTTTTCTTAAACAAAGCTAGATCATTAGTAATAAACTATGACTTCATTAGAATGTTCCACATAACAGGATTACAGAGGAATGTGTCAATAACTGGCAAAGGTTTGTCTTTCATTAATTAACACTTTTGTATGAATACAAACTTGTTATCCTCACTTTTTATAGGTGAAATATTATCATTAAAATTAGACCGTGGTTTTAAAAAAAATCTTGATGGTGTTAATTTGTACAAGTGAACATTTTCCAAATATTGTCTAGATTAGAAAAGAAACAAAATTTGAAATCAGGCAGAGTTACAGGAAAACTGCTTCTCTCTGCATTAAAGAAAAAGAAAGTTTCAGAGTTCTACTCTTTTATATACATTTTTATATACTTTTATATTGAAGTGTACATGCACACATTTTCTTCATATAGCAGAATATTTAAGGATGTAACTAATTAAATATTTGTTCTGGTTTTGTTGCTTAACAGAAATGCACATTAACTGCTTCAGCTTTGCTTTTCCCATCTGTCACTAAGGAAACTGCTCATAAGTTTAGGGACACGAGTCTGTAGAATTGCTCTGTTTATCCTGACACACAAAATTTCTATGTGGACGAAGAGGAAAAAAGGAAATTCTACCTAAAAAGGGTATTTTCCTGAGGTAGAAACACATTAATTTCTATTTTTATAGTTTTACCTGGTAGCTTACAAATGTAACTTTGGGCATTACAGAGATAGCAACAGAAATATTCACGTGTAGTGGAATCTTGGCTACAACTAAGTTCTCAGATACTGATGTTGTTTTACTACTGTCATGTTTATTTGGGTCAGCAAATGATTTACAAGATAGATCCCATTAATTGAAGAATGTGCAAGTGCTTGAATCTCACCCTATCTGAAAAATCTATGGGATGATCTAAAATAACCTTCTCTTTTTGCATAATATCTTTTGTTTTGGACAGTTTGGATCAAAGTTCTGTGTGCTGTGAGACAAGGTCCCTTCCTATGTCATCAGTCCCAAAAGGTATGAAACACTGATGTGAAACGATATCAAAAACTGGCCTTTTCTCACGCCTTTCCCAGGTGTTGCTGGAAAGGCAGGTACAGAAATATTTAGTGTGAGCTGTTCTCCAGGAATACAGATGGAATTGTTGTTTTCCTAAATATCTTTTAATTTCACAAGTCACTGTACAATAAGCATATTTTCAAAAAAAACCCAGTAAGAAATATGAAATTCTGTCTTGTTCAGGAAAAAGCAGTGTGTGGTGTTACTTTAAAAGCTTGTATGGAAATATCCAAAAGCAATGTTGGATTTCTCACCCATATTACAGAGACTTTCCATGAGCTTAAATTTGAAAAATGGCTTCAGATAATAATGGACCCAATAAAGAAAATCATTTTTTTTAATACCAAAAAAAAAATAAAAAAAAAAAATCAGCATTATGATTGGTGAGGAAAAGTTGGTCTCCATTTTTATTTTTCAGGAGATGTCTCTGAAATTGCATAGATTCTGGACTTCTGGATTTTTCAGACACTTGGGGTTTTTTTAAAAAATATCATCTTGCTGAGGGAAAACCTTGACACTGCAATGGAAGTGGGAACCGTACTGATTACAGTGAAACCAGGTTTATTACATTACATAAAGGAAGCACTTTCATCTGCGTTTCAGTGTGCAGTGAGCTTAATATGTGATTAGAAAAGGAGGATTAAGGTTGTACCTACATTGGCAAATAATTCAGTATGATAAGAGTAAATCAGTAGATCAAAGCAGTCAATGCTGAAGCCCTACTGTGTGGTTGGAAGTTGTCACTTCAGTCCAGGTTTAGTTGGATCTCCTGGTCTGAACGACTTCATTGCACACATGGCTCAAAGTCACCTGCTCAGCATCCAAGTGCTTACGGCTCCATTAGGGAATGTACCACACCAAGTGCACCTCTGAAGTGGAGAACCTCACTTACTTTTCTCTGGAATCCTCCTTGAGAGCATCTAGTTTGCAGGAACCAAACTCCACTGTGTAAGAAAACAGAGCACAGTAACATGAGGAAACTGAAGGACTATGAACCAAACTGTGAGTGTGATGCAGTCTGGAATGCCTTCTAGCTAGCTGAATATACAGGGTATAGAAATTCTTGGAATTTATGTGATTTTCCGACCCCTGTGCAACCTCCTCAACAGTGTAGTATGCAAGCCACTAACTTTTTTTAAAAAACTCCTGCAGCTCCCTCTACTCCAGAGTAAGGAGTTAGACTGAAAACCTTCCTGCAGCACGCTGCAGACACTTCAGTAAGCCCAGCACTTTCAGTCCACCTCCTTCAGAAACATACTAAAGAAATATATCGTACTATACACTGAAGTCTGCAGACATGCTAAATTTACCAGGGATTATTCTTGGGTATGTAAAAGTAAACTAGAAATTAGCTATATTATGCCGCTTTACAGTGGTACCTCAAAAGATTTCCCAGTGAGGAGCAGTGAAGACCTTTGCTCAGTCCATGCAGCACAAACCCACAAACCCTCTGTACAGTGCTGTTCTGGAGACAGTCTCAGTGAGTTATCACAGCCCTGTGACAAGCTGATAAACCCTGTCAGGGAGTTCATCAATCAGCAGTGATTATTAGCTCAGCACTGGCACTCCTCAAAATTAGATATCCTGCTTGTAGACCTGAGCAACATCGCCGGCAGTTATCTTGGTTGTCCTTACCCCCATGGTGAAGATGTATCCACAGCCTCCTGTCAGTTCTTGAACTGCACCTTCCCCAAATCCTTAGGCAAATGATATTATTCTGTCCTCTGCTCTATTTTTAGAGATTTCTTTCAAGCAATTTAAGCCAGGATATGCAATTTTTCCTTGTAACGGAGAGAAGCAGTTTTTTAACTACGTGGGAGCTGGTATTAACTCTGTTTGGACTGTACTTCAGCACCTACAGGATTTTGGTGTTTTGATTAGGATTTGTGTTTTGATTTTTGTTTTGGGTTTTGTTTGTTTTGGTTTTGGTGTTTTGCTTTCTTTTGTTTGGTTTTGTGGGGTATTTTTGTTTGATTGGTTTTTGTTTATTCCTATAAGACTTGTTGATTCCTCCATAATACTTCCTAAGATCAATGTGATTGCTTTAAAATTTTTCAATAGCTGGGGGGGGTCTGACATAGTTTGATGTTTCCATAATCCCAAGGTCTCACTTTTGTAACTCAGTATGGGCAACTAGTTTGCATGATGAAAACAATCAGAATTAAGTGTGGGTAAATCAGAGCTGTGCTCCTCCATGGAGTCATCTTTGGTTTTTTTATGAATTATTTAAGAGCAAAATTTAGAAGCCAAGTCTCTCCCTGTGACAGAAGTATTACCTAAAAAACCATATCATTTTGCATACCTTTTAAATATGAAGTGGGATTGGTGGGTATTTTATATAACTGCTCTTCACAGTGTAACGTGCTATTCCACAGTTTCTCAGTTACTCATTCATTTGATGCCAGGCAATTTTCATATGCTGAAAACAGAACAAAGGGAAGAAAATCAGAGTTCAAACCAAAGTCCTAACAAATTCAAGGGTGTTTTCAGAAAACTGGATGAAGTCTCAGTTTTAAAATTAAATAAATTGCATTTAAAATGCATGCCGAAAAATACCTGGGCTTATAAAGTTATTTTCTTTGAAAGGATGAAGAGGAATATATATATATATATACATACATACATACATACAGATATATATATATAGAGATATATATATATATATATATATGCACACACAAACACTTCAATTGTGGAACCAGGGTCTTCTTCCACAGTCCTGTCCCAAAGCTATGCTCTGTATGCTCTGTAAGACAAGGTTCACTCTGGATCTATTCCCACTCACCTCCTACCCACCCTCCTTCCATGGTTCTTGCTTGCTTGCTGCAGAAAGCTAACTGAAAGCATGCAGACTGAACTGGAGCCAAAGCAAAGTTAAGCCTCTTATTGATAATCACCACAGGATATCAACCTAATCTACGGCTTAACCTATTATTTCAGTCAAGATTCCCCCCAAAAAATTTACAGGCTGTATTGGATCTGGCTGAGATGGAGCTTATTTTCCCCACAGCAGCTCTCATAGGGCTGAGCTGCGTATTGTTAGCTAGAAGGGTGTTGGTAACACACCTATGTTTTGTCTATTCTTGGGTGGTGCTCCACAACATCAGAGCTGTCCCTCCAACATTCCCCTCTCACTGGCAGACCAGGGTAGACAAAGTCTTGAGAAGAGACACAGCCCGGGCAGCAGACCCAAAGTGACCACAGGGAGAGTTCATTCCATGGGATGGCTACTCACCAGGATAAGATAAGAGGGGGTAGGAAGAGTAGGGGGAGTTGAGAGTGGGCATTTGTTGTTATGTTTGTTTTCCAGAGCAAATGTAATGCATGCTGAAGCCCTATTTTGTGGGACATGAATGGGAATCGCCTGCTAATGGGAAGCAAAGAATAAAACATTTTCCTTTGGTTCTGTGTGCAGCCTTTGGTTTTTCTTTATTGAAGTGCCATTGTCTGACCCACAGGTTTTTTTCATTTTATTTTCCCCCTGCCCATCCTGCTGAGAAGAGTAGTGATGGAGTGACTGGTGGCCGTTTATCCAAGGCCAACTCACCCCACAGCTGATCCCAGAGCGGACCAGACTGAAACTTCTTATATGCTTACTCTACTCTAAAGTAATGAGGGTACACTTCTCCAGCCAAAACATCTCTGAGGCAGTTGTTCTGCTAGATACCTTCAGCTGAGAAAGGCCCATATTTTATTGTCAATCTTACAGCAGGAGTTTGGAGACAATACTGCAAATATGTTGGTGTCTGGTTTGGCATTGACAAATCACCTGTGCTACAATGCACAGCTCCCTGCATTTTGGGCTGCAGGGAGGCAACACTAAACATTCAGTGCTCTCTTCCTCATTAGGCAAGATGCTATGGAGCAGCAGCTCTCCATCAGAGGAGCACCTGACATATGGAGGGTACATCTGTCCTCTTGATACTGCACAAATGTGTATATGCCCCCAAACTACTTCTGCTGAGTGCACACCCGGATCCCAAACGTGGAAGGTTTTGCCATTGTCACTGATCCAGTTTTCCCTACAGATATGTGAAGATTTAGTGCTAAAACTAAAGTTTTTGATGGGAAATGCCCTTTTTCTCTTGACTTCCACTCATGAGTCTACAGGATGAACTGGCAAGGCTCTCTAGAGTGGCAAAGGCTTCCCGGTGCAGAAGGATATATGGAGTTTCCTTCATTTAGAACGAGACCCTGGTACAAGAATGAACTTCAGTCACTTCAAGTTTTGACATTGCAACTCCAAAGGGTACAGATAAACTCTGATGTTAGCCACACTTTAAGTAGTGCATAAAATCAATTCCTATTGATTAATATTAATTTAATAATCCAGCAATCAGTTGATATTAAAGCAAGAAGAAAGCAAATGCCCTGTTTCCAAGTAAATTATACACAGTAAACAGACCCTGAGAGATGCAAATATTGTCTGGCTTCACTTTTCTTTAGCAGGAGGTCTGAATGATAAATGTGTCAGCCTCATGGTATTAAAATTTTTAAATATAAAGGCAGATAATGAAAGAATAATGTCTGTCCCCTGTGATTACAGCCCACCCACCACCACAGTGTGCAGATGGCAGGTATCCCTTGCTAGCCTAGCACTTGCTTTCAGGCACTCAGTTGCAGGGAGGCTACCAGTAACTGCAGTCCTTGCAGAAGAGAGCTCTTCTGTAGCAGCTTTGGGAATTCGGTTGTGTGAAAATGTAACAAAATTACCCTGTGAAGTCCTGAAAAAAAGGTAAGGAAAAAATAGCTAGGGAAATGGCTTGAGTTACTAAAAAATTTAATTTACTATGCATTAATTATTGGTTAATTAAGTAGCTCTCTGGAAGTTTTAGTGGCATTCAGTTCTTTGGTGGTTCTAATTACTTTTGCTCACTGACAGGATAAGGGTGTTTTGGAAAACAGAGGACAACATCATCTTGCAGTTGTAGAATAAAACCATAGAATCTTTGTGGATATAATATAAAAAGTTATTCCCATTTGAATTTTGGTTTACTTAGAGGAAACCTAAAATTTGTAAAGAGATTTATTTTCTGATTAGTAATTAGTTCTTTAAATTCTTGTTGGAACATCTGTAAAGAGTTTATTTCTACTTCTATTTTTTTGTTTGTTTTAGATTTATATCTAGTGAGTATAAACAGCACACCAAGGCCACAATCATGCTCACCTAGTGCTGGAAAGTCTACTCACTTTCTGATTGCCTGATTGGATCCTATGGAATAACCTTTCCTCCTCATAATCAGAGATGATGGAAATTAAGATAAAAGGTAATGTTTATAGTTATAAAATAAAATTAGCTGGAGAAAAGGAATAGAAGATCACAGAACTGTGACTGTGTCTCACCTTGTCTGAGATGGCAGACATCATGAAGCTCCTAAGCTGGTATCAGGTCTCATGTCATGGGATCATTGATTTTATGAAGGCTGGCATTAATTTAAAACAAAAGAGTGGCAAGTACTCTGCTGTGTTCTGAGTGCTCTCCTGTAGACACAAAGGTATACAAAACAATACTCAGTCTTGCAAATTTTGATCTTCATCATATTCAAAATCACAAATAGAATTGCTGGCAATCCTTGGCATGAAGACAGTTCTCCTATGTATTTTCACAACTGCCCTGACAGTACTGGTGGCCAGTGGGTACTTCCCTTTTCTTACCATGTAAAAACAAGTTAGAAAAAAGTTCCTTAGGTGGATTTGGTACCCTTGATAATCTTCCTTCATCCATAGTAAAAAAAACCTTCAAAAATACAGTAATTGAAAAGTCAGTGGTATAAGGTTATTTTATTATATTCTCTTAGGGATAAAGGTATCAAATTAAAAAAAAGGGGAATGAGAATATTAAATTAGTATCTGATGCAGTGCAGAGTATAATTCCAGTTTGGAATATTCTATTTCTTGTGCAGCAGTTACTTGAAGTAAACATCATAGTGCCAACTTTCATTATATGGAGCTCTACACTACGTGTTTACTGTTCCATAACATTAGGGAAGTGTTCAAAAATCAGTACAAAATCTACTTTGCCAGAATTCTTCAACTTGCCTGCCTGCATTTTAAGTTTATCAGGAGTCAGTAGGTGGTCCAAGTAACATTTTCTCTATCAGACTCTTCAGAACAGATTTGGAGAGCTAAAGTTCCTTGCTGTGTGCTGCTGCATGGGTCTGTAGCATTTTTAAGGCCTATTTTTGTATTTTTAATAGGTCTGCGGGACTTCATGAAGAGTAATAGTGGTACCTGAAACTCTGAGCAATGTGGCTGGGACATCCTGTGTTATTAAAAAGGTGGTAGCTTGTGAAAAACTGCACAAAACCAGAGACAACTGGTAAATAAGAAAGATGGAACTACAAAAAGTACTTACAACAGGTACCCTCTTAAACCTGAACTCATGGGCTTCCTTCAAGGTATAAATAAAGCCCTACTTTCAGTTACAAAAACTCACTTCTAAATTATTTATTACTGGAAACAAGCAAACTTATCTTAATTTTTTTGCCAATTTCCAAATAGCTTCTCTCTTTTAGAGAGAAGGTATCTGCATGATACGGGCTTAGCATTTATCTTTTATCTTTTTTTCATCTTCTCTTCACTAGGCAAAACAGAATGTGCTGTTTCCACGTAAAGGTCATTAGTAGCCTGAAGGTCTATGCAAATCCTTCACACCAAACACTAACAACATTAGAATGGAATGAGTGATAAAATAACTAAAGAAATGAAGATTAGAAACTACTCTAAGTAAAAAAGCAGGGCGGGGTGGGGGCTAACAACTTGTCAGTACAATGTTTTGACTGTGGATGGTCCTAACTCGTGTGCTTTTACAGCTAAGTTCAGAGTTATCCTGAAGACCTGCAAAATCCTTCCAGGTGAGCATCAGAGAAGTTCAGTTTGGATTCTACAATGTTCCTTTCCTGGTATGTTCCTGTGTCATTCTTTTCTGAAGACATTGACCATATGATGATATTCAAATGGCCAAGCGTTTACAATTTCCAGATCTGCCAAATAGCAAATCAACCTTTATAATTAAAGGTGACAAGCTGACAAGGAAAATGAATGTAAAATTGTATACGTATATGAATTTTTATGTCAGATTGCCGTCTGTGCACTTGTTTTTTCTTTGTCAATAGCCGAAGGCTCATTTCCCTGTACTAGAAGTGCATTTTATATCGAGGCCTTCAGACAGCTCCCCTTCGCCCTAGTGAATTTGCTGATTAATTTTGGATGCTCCTCTTAATTAACACCCCAAAGGAAGTCTAGATTTTCTAGCCTATATTCCATGTAAAACAAGTGAATCTGAAGAACAATGACCTAAGGAGACAGGCGTGCTGTGTCCGAATGACATTACAAGAACATTGAATATCTCACAAGTCAGGACCTGGTCAGGCAATGCCTAGGGAAAATGTAGGCCTTTAATCAGGGCAGAAATGAGATTCATATTAGTCCAATTTCATTTTCTTTATTGCTGACAAAGAGAGGCTGGGATGGATGCCACCTGACAGTTGAAACATGGTGCTCCTATGCAGGAACGGGTGCCTCTGGCCCTGATTAATAATTGGTACCATTTTGACTTGCGGGCAGATAAGTTGATGATGGATGAGAGAAAAAGAGTGAAGTGATTTATTATAAAATTAGGATAAAATAACGAACTGGCTAATTGCACACAAGCCTCATAAGATGTAGCTGTGGAGTCAGAAGTGCAATGCCAGGCAACAATAATTTCCACCTCACTTTTCACAATGAGACCTTAAAGCAAAAAAAAGATACAGACAACTCTTACTTATGAAGCTGCTATATGTAGAAAAAGCTTTGCCCATTCTTCTACTTCAAGCAAATAAAACACTGATACTTATATTGCAGTTTTTATTATTACTGTTGCACTAAAAACCGGAACAGTAGGACTAAACAGGCTACATTAAACCAACTGTTGCTTCCTTGTTAAAGCTAATAAAACCTTGTAATTCTGTAATTTCTTTGCATACTTTAGCAGGGTAAAAATATCTAAACTTATGAAAGTTAGATGCATATATGTTAAAATCAAAATTCAGTTCAAAAAATCGACCTTCAAGGTCTATTAGCACCTGTAGAAGTGTTCAACACACTTGGTAGGTATAATATTTCTAGTTCACTTTTTGGTGGTCTGAACTTCCAAACCTGTGCTCTGGCAACTATTTTAGAAGCTGAGTAATCTATTGCTTGCTATTTTATGCTGTGTATGTCCAGCAGAGTACAATTGCAGATTTAAAAAGTGTATGTTATGATAAGCTGCCTGATAAAAATATTTATTTTGCTGTTATGAATCAATGTAATTATATTCTTTTTTCTTTACAAGACAGGTGCTTGATCACTTCCCCTTGGAAATTTTTTAAGTTCTATCTTCTGTAATTCCTTGAAAGTTTTGCTACTAGCACTTCTAATCAACATCCAAGAGATTTTTTTCTGCAAGCTCAACTATTAAACAAGCTGAAATTACTAAATTAAATACAACTGCCAACAGCATTGTCCCAATAAGATGAGTTCAGTTATAAAACTTAAAATTAATGTAGCATGGGGAGCTAAAACTTAATTTTTATGTAATTGATTTCTATTCTACTCCTAAGACAAAAATGTGGCAATTTCTCCTTTTACTCCACAAAGTCTCCTATACTAAATTTGCCATAGAGAATAGGAGGCAGGATTTTCAAATAATAATTTGAAAATTTTCAAATGACTGTGGCTTTTGAACCAAAATAAAGGATTTTCAAATTATAATTTGAAAATACTTTATTTTGGTTCAAAAGCCACAGTCATGGCTTGAGAGCAATAAACTTTTTCCATATACCTAAAGAAAAATAAAAATTACACATAATATCATATCCCTTAAACAAGTATTACAAGGTTTCATATCTAATCCACTCTGGAATGTCTACAATAACTGGCAATTTATTTTTTTGGGAAGATTTGAGAAAAGCTAACCTGAATAAATTTCTAAAGTGAATTCTTAAACTACATCAATTCCACAGGAAACTGTGTTTTAAAATTTTAAGATGTCTTTACTGTGACATAGCTTCATGAATTAAAGTAAACTGAATTAAGACTGTTTCCAATTAAGAATATCAACCATTTACTTAAATTCTTTTAAACTCATCTCCCTATGTTATCTGGACTAACTTCTTCAAGCTCTTTGACCTATTCAAAAATCTTTTCACACTGATTCAATTGGAGTTTATTTGGGGAAAAAAATGTATCAGGTGAAAGGTGATTTAACAGAAAAATTACAGAAGCACAATCCCTTTTTGTCTGACTCCAAAATTATGAAGTTTAAAATCATATCTATCAAAACCTGAAGGCTACATCCCATCATGAACATCAGAACACAAACCTGAGAAAAATGCATATTATTCTGAGAAAGGAGATAAGAGAGTAATACTGCCTGTGTTGTCCTTGCAAATTGCATCAAGGTCTTCTCACCATCAATACCTATGTTCTTTCAATATCTCAGAGGTTTGGCAATTTAGGGTAAAAGAAAATCATCTTAATTAGCTGCAGTGCTTTCAAGATCGTAAGGTAATTAATGCTACAAGGACTGCCTTGTGCTCTGAGCTTCTGCTCTGTACTTGGGAAGGAGCACATGGCTGGTGTCTTGGTTTAGGGTAAATTTGGGAGGAAACCTCTGAAGGGGGTTCCTCTGGAAAGCAAACTACAAGAACTCTCTTCTGTAAGCCACATTGTAAGAGGAGTTCAGGCCATCACGTCCCTTGTCTGTATGAGGTTGGTGCCAGGCATGGACTAACTCCAAAACTTTGCTACCTTGCCTCTGATATCTTTGCTTCCACTGGATGCCTAGCAGAGCTGAGGCTTGCCATTTCTCCACACTTCAAACATGACAGCAATGGGGTAGTATCACTAATATCTGAGAGGCTTGTGGCTGAAATATCATGTAGCATTATATCAGAGGTTAGGGCAGCTGAACAATTACTCACAGATTACTGAAAGATATCTGAAAGCAGCTTTAAGATCAGAAGGGAAATGGAAGTCTGTGTTCTCTGCAGAAAGACAAAAGCCCAACTACAACTCAATCTTCAACCACCATTGCAAAAGATAGAAAAAAATGTTTCTGCAAATCCGTTAATAAGGAAAATAACAAATAGCAAAAAAGAGTCTCCAGCCTTTGCTGGATGCAGATGGGTACATCGCCACCAAGGATGAGGAAAGGCCTTATTTGTCTCAGTCTTCAATAAAAAGATCAGTTATACTCAGTGTACTCAGCCTCCAAGCTGGTATACAGGGATGGGGAGCAGAATAGACTACCCAATCCAAGAGAAAGTAGTTAGTGACCTGCTGTGCCACCTAGACATTCACAGGTTTATGGGGCCAGATGGGATCTAACTGAGGGTATTGAGGGAGCTGGTGGAAGAGCTCACCACTCCCTTTCACTCATCCTCAGTCCTGGATAACCAGGGAGGTTCCAGACTACTGGAAGATAGCCAGTGTAACCCCCATCTACAAGAATAGTTAGAAGGAGAATCCAGGGAACTTCAGACTTGTCAGTCTTACCTCAATTCCAGGGAAGGTTATGGGACAGATTATCTTGGGTACTATCACATGGCATGTGCAGGACAGCCTGGGGATCAGGCTCAGCCAGCATGTGTTTATGAAAGGGAGGTCCTACTCAACCAACTTGATCTCCTTTTAGGACCAGGTGACTTGCCTGCTGTGGATACAGTTTGCCTAAACTGTAGTGAAGTCTTTGACACTGTTTCCCACAGCAGCCCCTGGGAGAAGCTGTCTGTTTGCTGCTTGGACAGGTATACTGGGTTTACTGGGTAAAAAGAATGGATGAATCATTGGGCCCAGACAGTGGTGGTGAATGGTGCTACATCCAACTGGTGGCCAGTCAAAAGTGATGCTCCTGGGGACCCAGTTTTGGGGCCAGTCCTGTTTAATGTCTTTATCAAGGATCTTTATTAAAGAAAGTCAAGTGCACTCTCAGGCAGTTTGCAGGTGACACCAAGCTGGACAGGAGCTTTGATCTGCTGGAGGGCAGGAAGGCTCTGCAGAGGGATCTGGAAAGACTGGATGGATAGGCTGAGACCAATGAAGTTGAACAGGGTGAGGTGCCAGTTCCTGCCCTTGGGTGACAACAACCCTGTGCTGTGCTATCTATAGTCTGGGGCAGAGTGGGTGGGAAGATGCTCATCAGAAAATAACCTGGGGGTGCTGGTCAACAGTGGCTGAACAGGGGCCAAGAAGGCCAAAGGCATCCTAGACTGTATCAGCAGTAGTGTGGCCAGCAGGGCCAGGGCAGGGATTGTCCCCCTGTACTCATTTCTTGTGAAGCCACACCTCAAGTCCTGTGTTCAGTTTTGGGCCCCTCTATTCACCACACACAAAGTGCTGGAGTATGTCCAGAGAAGGACAACAGAGCTGGAAGAGGTTCTGTAGCATTATCCTTATGACTGAGGGAGCTGGGGCTGCTTAGCCTGGAGAAAATGTGGCTCAAAGGAGACCTTATCACTGTCTATAGCCACCTGAAAGGAGGTTATGGTGAGGTGCAGGTTCGTCCCTTCTTCCAGGCAGCCAGCAAACAGGACAAGAGGACATGGTGTTAAGCAGCTCCAAGGGAGGTTCAGGTTGGATATTGGGAAAATTTTCCTCAATGAAAAAGTGTTAAAGGATGAGAACAGGCTGCACAAGAAAATGATGGAGTCACCACCCCTGAAAGTATTCAAAAAACAAACAGACATGACACTTTGTGATATGTTTTAGTTGGCATGGTGGTCCTTGGTGAAAAGTTGATGATCTTGGAGGACTTGATGATCTTGGAGGTCTTCAAACCTTAATGATTCTGTGATTCTATGAGTCTATTTACCATTTTCTTATGACTTGGTTTCAGGATTCAGAGACTGAGGAATGTCTGTCATGGAACTTGTGTCTGCCCACTAGCTTTGCCACAGGTAGATAGAAAAACAAAAGGAGATAAATCTCTCTGACCTTGGAAGAAGGTGGAAAAAATTAAAGAAATATAGTTTCTTCACACTATTATATCCAAGACCTGGCTATGAGAAGTCTAAGTGATGGCCTTAAGTGTGAGCTGGACTCTGGGAAACCTGCTTGAGAGATGAGAAATTAGGATGTGAGTTGTATGGGTGTTACTGAAGCAGCTATTTTACTATACATTGGACTTTATTTAGAACAGAGTGATCCCAAGGAGAGAAAATTAAACCCTGAGAATGTTTCCCATTCCTAAATAACTGAATTTATCCTTCTGAGAGTGCTCTCAGCTCTTCATCTTCATTATACTCTTGTTCCTGTCCTGACATTGAAGTTGCTTTGGGATGTGAGCATCAGCCATCAGCATAGGCTTTTAGATCAGTATAAGATTAATCTTACTGAAAAAATCTTTGACTGGCTCAGGCCTGCATCTGTCTGGCTCTGTGTCTCTCAGAATACTATAATTTACTCTTTTAGCAGTTGCATTTGAACTGTGTTTTGTGTCAATCTGGGATAAAGAAACAAGAGGCCTGCATGTAATTTGGAGTTTTCTAAGTATCTAATTTCGATCTAATGTACTGTTGTGTAATTAAGCCAGTAAGTCTATATGATCAGCCCATTTCAGGACTTGGTCTTCTATCTTTAGTCAGTAACAAATTCTGGTTTCCATTGCTTGTTCAGAGATGATAACAGTGTGATTTACAGGTATAAGTAACAAATTAGATCAATTAAAAAGACTAAGGGTGGCACCTGTCTAAGTGTAGGGTTGCACTAAATGATTTCCACATCTTTGTTTCCTATAGGACCTTGCATTTGCTGCCTCTCCTCAGGAAGGTTAACAATGGGAGAGTTGTTTCTTAATGCTCACGAACCAAGAAAGCAGCCTTATCCTGCAACCCAGGGATATGATTATAATCTCTGAGTGAAAACAACAGCCGTATTTTTCAGCTCCATGCATACAAATGATCCCTGTGTTTCATACAGTTCTTGACTATGGCATCTTGGATTGCCCAATTTGTTACAAGACTGTATTGTGAGCTGCCTTTGTATAGTAGAGCTGAACTCAGTCAGATACATGCCCCTCTTTCTTTGTGTACAATTCTCAGCCTTTTGTATGCTTGTAGACCTTTATAAAATATTTCAAAGTTTTTACAGTCTTTAGAAATTTTCAAGTAATCTGATTTTTTTTTTCTAACAGTGAAAGGGAAAGTATGCAATTTTAAAATTAACATAACTAGATTTGTGATATTTCTATCCCTTCTATCTCTATTATTGTCTAATGAAACTTAATCATTTTAAGATAGGTCATATTAATACAGAAACTCCTTAAAGGCTGTGCTTAAAATGAGTGATGAAATCACTATTTTTATTATTGCAGTTAAAAGCTTAGAAGTACATCTGCAATTTATTAGAACATGGGCTTCTTTGGAGACTTAATCTAGTTGACTAGTAAATATTTGACATGTAACACTCCTCCATGGCAAAAGCACAGTTGGAAATCAAGAAAACAGGCTTTTTATAGAAGCTTCAAGAGGAGACATAAAGCCATCCAAGAAGCCCAAGAAGTGAAAAGGATGTGGACAGGTTCAGATTCCTTGCTTTCTATTGCTTTTATAGTAACAGATTCTCTGGTGTTGCATGGTGGAACAATACACTTCATTAGTTGGCCCTGTAGTTCCAGCAAAAGAATAATAATGTGCCTCCTCTTGGTATATGTATTCAAAGTCTTTGGGACAAGAGCTTGTTCGTACAATCTTCCACTCAAGTTAGAAGCATTTGGTTCCAACTCTTTCTCCTCATCCTCTCAGATACATCTGGCTTCTCTGAGGTGTAGTCAGAAGTTTATACTTCTGCAAGCACAGTATTTCACACATCAACACAATGTCATCTCATTAGAATGGAAATTCCAAGTGGGAAGGAACCCAATACTTGATCTCACAAACCAGTCCCTACAATATTTGAAGGAGAAATTTTAGGATTTGTGCTGTTGGGTTACTATTTAGTTTCAAAATGATAAATACCATTTGTGCCCCTAGAGCTCTTCAGTTTAGATCACAAGTCATATTTAGGCTGCATCGAGTACTGAAAAATATTTAAGCTGAAGATGTTTAGATTAGTATCTTAAAGGAAATGCACTCCAAGTTAATGCAGGAGGATTAATATTCCTGTCATATTCCTCCTGAGAATCATCATCCAAAAAAAGAACTTGTCACCCTCTTAAAACAGGTTGAATTAAATCCAAGAACTAAGTGATATGAATTACCTTTATATTCCTAGAGCCATTCCCTGTAAGTAATGGTGATCACATACATTGGCAAAGCAGGCCAGGACAAATGGCTATGCTGATGTCCATAGTATCCCTGAACAGGGAATAGGGAAGATTTTTATGTAAAGGTCTGTTAATTTATTCATGCTGATGAGTTTTCATAACAATTTTCTATATGATGCACCAATTTGTATTTGGTATTTGCACTGCAGTTGTAAACTCATGCTTATTTGCACTCTGCATACTCATGTGTAAACCTGTGTACAGTATTACAGGCCTGATCCAGAAAAAACATTGCAAATATGCTAAGACAAGCAAAATGGGAAAAAGCAATTGGGTGCAATATAGTCAAATATATCATGTCTTCTGTTCTACTTCAGAGTGTTTATTGTATAGTCACTCTTTCTCTGAGTGCTGGAAATACCTTCTGTCAGAGAATCAAATTCTGAAGAGGAGTGCAAAGAATTATCCGTTGCCACCCTGTTTTCCAAATTTCCAGAAATGTTTCTAATATGTCCCTGATTTTTTAATGATACAGTCATTTCCTGAGAACTAGATCTGAAGGGCAATAGGTCAATTGCTATCCTATGCTGAGGAAACATTTTGAATTATTTAGTTGTGATGGAATTTTAACCTGAATTTTAACCAGAAACCACAATGTGAAAGTCCCCAAACCCCATTAGTAATACTTTGTGTTGTCCTAGCAATTAGGTTTCAAACTTTTTAGAAGTATCAAAAATTTAAAATTCTTTTTATGTTCCCTGCTGTAGAATCCCTACATTTAAATACTCCCCTTTTATCTAATGATGTGACAGAAGACATTCCTTGTCTTAGAGTTAGAGATGCATTAATTAAAATGTTCAGTTAATATTTTCCAAAATAAGTGGAATTGCTGAATATGGCCATGTTTGACAATTACATATAGGTAGCGCCTCACAAAACTGATGTGAGTTACTCTGTATTGTATTCTTTACCTATCATTTAATGAATGTTATTATTATCATTTGCTGAATTATTTAAAGCTATCTTCAGGCAAACTTAAATGACTGTATTTATTTTTTAAATAGAAGCTATTAATTGCACTTTGCTCTTTCTGCAAGTTACCTGCTTTCCCTTGTCACATCAACATCCTTCCAAGAGATGCTTATTCTCTTCACCCCATTACAGCAGTTTGGTGGTGTTTTTTTTAAAGAAAATCTGCAATTATAGAGGAGATTTCTTGGCAGTACGTGTTATAAATGCACGAACCTTTGAAAAAGGTTGAGAAGTGTAATAAACAGAGTTATGACAATTTTCAAAAGGAGACCAGCAATATTAAAAAAAGCCCTAAGAAATGTCTGCTGCTAATGCAGTTGAGTTGGCTGGGTGGGTGTTTATTTGGAAAGGTGGATTTATTATGGGAGAAGGGCCACAGCAGGAAGGTGATTGCCCTCTCTCTGGATTAGCGCTTCATGGTGGTCCAGGAGTGGGGCAGCAGTGCCAGAACCTGCCCCACCAACCCATCCTGTGCTTCATCCGGCCCTGACAGGCTGTGCAAACACATAAACCTCTCCCAGGGAGGCCACTGCCTAAGCAAGGCAAATTTTCTATACCTTGAAGCATAAAAGAGCACCCTTTTCAAGAGGGGTCATATTCTTGATTTCCACAGGGCTAACAATTAAAATTTCCTACAAGTTAGTGCTGATTACAAAGGAATGGAAAACACCTCTGTGGCAAGTGAGCACTGAACTTTGGCCACTTATTCTGCCAGCTAAAGCAACAGGGGCTGCCCCACCACTTCCCTTTGTGGCTCTATGTGAATTCACTTGATTAATGTTGTGTGTGCAAGTCTATCGAGGCACTGCATTTAAAAGGATTGTTTACCATAGCCTTGTAATCAACCTGCCTTAGCAGCACCCTATTACCTGTGATAACAGGGCTGCTGCAATTTGGATCTGAAAGAAACCACCTCAGATGGGCTCTTGGATGCTTTAAGTGCTAGTATGCAGCCCTGTTATCTTCATTTGTAATTTGTTTTCAAGAACAGTGATTTGCATTTCAGTTGGATTACACCTTTTAATGTACCACAAAATAAAGTGGCTGCAGTGAAAACTCACATCTCCACTAGTTTTCAAACGATGCATTTGAGGCTTCAGTGGAGAGGATTACAATTACAATTAAAATCAAAAGCTTGTTCATTCTTTTAATGACACGTACTAACCCTTTCTATACTAAGCCTATCATGGTGCTATACAATCATGATTTTTTTTTTTTTGATATGAAATAGCTGCATGGGCTCTGCCTTATCATCCACTACATACAAATGCTGTTTTTCTGAAAAGGAGCACATCCTGCACAGTGAATTCAGAGGACAATTTACCTTGACGAAATATAGAAGAACACAGAAAAAAATGGGGAGACAAAAGGTCCACTGGTGGGGTATGGGTTGCTTTGGGGTTTTTTTAGGGGGGGAGTGGTTTAAAGCGGGGTATATTTTAGTAATGTACTTCATTTTCCTAGTATCTGCCAACATATGTAGTTACAAAAACATCCATTGAATGCATAATTTTATTTGCATGTAGTGTAAAATATGGGTTATTTTTCTTTTAAGAAGCATTACATGAATAAAGGAAGGTTTGTTGGTTTTGTACTATTTTTTTTATTTTCTTTTTTTAATCCTGTAGTTTTCCCACAGCAGTAAATTTTCACTACTATAAATTTACTTTTTTTCATAGTAATTCACAATAATTTCCATCTAAGGCTTCTTGTGTCACTTTAGAAGGATTTGAAAACAGCAGACCTTTATGTTCTTACTTGGGTCTTACTGTATTATTCTTCATCTGCAAATATTTGTTGAGACTAAAACTTACTCAGATCATGCATGGCAAAAACATTTGGCTGAGAACCTTTGCTGTGATATTCAAAAGCTTCAGCTCCAAGCCAAAACCTTGCCTGGGCTCAGGCAGCCTAATGGCTTATATGTACCCGAATTCTCTCTGTTCCTATTTGCCAGGCTGGGACCTCCCCATCACCCCAAGCACATCTTCCTGTCTCCTTGAGAGGTTAACCTGTGTCCCAGCACAGAAAAGATTGACACTCCACTGCAATGGGCTGAGGACTGTCTATAGCAGGTGCTGCTTACTCTCCACACGGGACTACCAAATCCCAGCCATGAGGCAGTGGCACTGGCAGAGTCCATGGCACTGTGTCCATTGAGGAGGTGAGGAACTGGGGAAGAGAAGAGCAGTGTCCTAAATAAATAAATAATGTGATTTCAGTAAAACAAGTGAACAGGTTATTTTTTTCCTGTTTTTCAAAGACAACTGAAAGCCCTGGAAGACACCAGGCTCTGACACATGAAATTCGTGTATCCAGCAACTCAGCAGAAGTCATAGCAATGCCTCCTGTTTTGTGGCTAGAGATTTGAATGCCTTATAGACAAGATAGCAAGGATCTCTCAGTTACTTCCAAGCAGTCTCAAAGAAATGGGAAATTTTCAGCCTATTCTCTCAAAATTTCCTTCGTTAATGAAAAAAATACCATTTACTAAAGCTATATCCATAATTAATATTTAAAACTGAATCAAATGTCTGAGTCAAGTCAAAGTGTTTTTTTGTTTCAAGCTTTTACACAAAGATAGATTAAAGCACCTTTCCAAAATGAAATATTGAAAATCAAGGCTTCTAGTTTAAAATTAACAGAGGAGTAGGTGGCATTCCCTTTAATGAACTGAAATGCTTTGAAGGCAACTGTCTACTGAAAGTATGTCTTTCTCTGTATTTAGCAAAAATAATGGGAAAATCATGCTGACCTGAAGATTTCTCATACCCAACCTGACCAACATTTGGCAAACAAAAGGTAGACCAAAATGGAATTTGCAAGCAGGTTACACACAGCAGTCACATACATTTTAGCAAAACATTATCTTGATGATTCTCTCCACCTACTCATGTTATTATATATTCTGACTAAATTCGTACTATGTTCCTTCTGGTAAGCCTTTGTTCTCAGGTATTCAACAGTATGGAAAGGACAAGCTTAAAACAGATTGAAAACATCACAGATTACCTAAGGATCATAGCACATTATTCAAGAAATGACTCTTTTTTTTGTTTTCCTGTATATATTCTTAATACTCATTACAAACAGCATAAAGAAACCTTAAATCTGATGACCAAAGTGATGACAGAGTGATTTACAAATGTCATTGACATGTTCAGGGGAACTGCCATTCAAACACCTCATACACTTCATTCATCTGTGTGAGATGATTTTCTGGTTGTTCTGTAAAAATGCATCATTGAACAGGTGGCTCAGCCTGACCCTTTGGCGTCAACTCAGTGTTCGACAGCAAAACTGTGGTTTCAAAAGTAAACAGAGGTGGTTTAAAAATTAGTATGAGATTTAAATTATTATTCTTTTTTGGTTTAGTTTGGGGGTTTTTTGTTTTTGTTTTAACTGAGCTTTCCTCTTTTTTTCAATTGTCATACATTTGTACTGTTATTAGGTTTTACCGTGGTCACTTTCACAATTCTCATTCATTTTTAGTTTATGAGAATATGTGTGCCATTTCATGCAGAGTCTTAACAAAATGAATTTGATAATCTGCACTAGATTAACTAATTTTCTCGGAAGAGCTCGGTGAAAGAAATTATGTGGAAGCAATCCCAGACAATTCAGTGGGAAATGTGACCTTGTTTTCCCTCAAAGCTATCTTCTTGTGTCCAACTCATATGTCTTGTGTCATCTTTTCCAAGTTAAAACCTAAGAAGTTCTGAAGTAGCCCATTTAGATACCACTGCAGGGCTCTGCTCCCCATTACTCAATGGTCTTCACGTAAGGGATCTCTAGTCCTGCCCTCCTCCAAACTTGGAAGGATCTTTCATAGTTTTACCTGTGAGGGATGATCACCTGCTTACAGGCCCTGTAATTCTGCTTCCTAGTCACCACCCATGCCTTGACAACATGACTTGACTTGGGCCACAATTTTCCCTATGAACACTCTGACCATTAGAGAAAGCAAGCTCCTGGAGGAGGTGAAATGAATTGGTCAGAGCACGGGGTTATTAATGCCAAGGTCATGGGTTTAATTGCCATACAGGCCATTCACTATGATCCTTGTGAATCCCTTCCAACTCAGGATTCTATGACAAAAGAAGATGCAACCTTCATGTATTCATTTCTAAGTCTGATGCCACCCTTGAAACTGACACCCAAGGAAATGAGAGGTACTCAGCACAATTTTGTGAAGGAGTGTTTTTGTTTATTGGTAGTCCTGAAGAGCATCAAAGAGGGAGAAAATTTTCATGGCTTGTGTGATCTAAGAGGAATGGTTTTTTTGGAAATCAATTAAAGCTTACACTGGATATCACACCATGAGTTAAAATTAAAATATTTGGCTTCATTTTTCATCATCTATTAGAGATACTTCAAAAGACAATCACTTCAAATTAAATAAACACATTTTATAAATATGATAATAATTGTTTTAGTTATTCTTTTAAAAATCATTATGATTTTAACAATGAAGATGAAACAAAGACATTTGGTACATTTCAACCTATCTGGCTCCATATTTCATCACTAGGTAAAGGTTTCACACAAGATTTTTTTACACAAAATTTTAGTCAGTTTCAAATGGATTAAATTCAACAATTCCCTGACAGACTATTTCTAAAATTGCCATAAGTTATTGTATCTTACAATTCAGAAGCTACTCTATTTTGATTGGCCCATTTCAGGTAAAAAAATCATACCCATGTTGCTCCAAATGAGCAAAAGTCATATTCCTAATGGAACTGAATATAAATCCAATATGATTTTCATGTTATACATTACATCATTAGCTACAGATTTATAGGGAGAGAGATAATATATTACAGACTGTAACATAGATTTCTTTCTCAAACGCACCTAATTTTTGATGTTAGACTGCACTAAATTTCTTCCTATAAGAATATCCAAAGTATTTTTCTTTTATTGGCTCTTTCCTTTAAGTGAAGTCTTCAGAGCTGATGAATATTTCATGGGTAGAAAAACACCTACAATATGAGGTTTTACCTATAAAATCTTTGGGGAAAGGGAGAAATGGCAGGAAGGTGCTGTAAGGACAGTTCTTTTAAGTAGTCTTTGAAAAAGGGTCTCCATTTTATTTTCCACATCAATAATACTCCTTCACCCCTTAATACTTACTTCCTTTCATTCCATTCCATAGTACTGTTCAGTCATTTTTGTAGTTTTCTATGAATTAAAGTGTGTCTCCTGAGCTGGCTAAACCATTTTAAAGCTAAAATTTAAACAGAAAAGTTGAACAATGGAAAAAAATAAAAAGGGCATCCAATTATAGTAGCTGTAAATCTGTGATATTGAAAGAAGAATCAGAAAAATATTGAAATGTACATTTTAAATTTATTTTTTCCGTATTCTGGTGTTCAATCTTAATAGACTTGTGACCCGGATTTCAAGAACACATTTGAAGTCCGGAGTATCAAGGGTGACAAAAAATTTTGTATTTCACTAAAGACTGTCCCATTTCAGACATTGCATGAACTCTCATGAACAAAAACATGTAGAATTCTCTTCTGACTGGTGATTGCTAATAGGCAACAGTGATGCAAAAACAAAAAAAACAAACTAAAACCAAACAAAAACCCCAAACAAACACACAAACCTAGCCAAACTCAAACAAAAAACCCCCCCACCAAAACCACAAAACAAAACAAAAAAAAAACCAAAAAAAACACCACAACCAAACCCAAGTACAATACAACCAAAAAAACCTGTTCAACCAGTTCCAAAGGAAAGTAGGTATATCAATCACTCAGGAAAGTCCACTAACAGCTCTTGTTCTTATACAAAGGCTTCTTAGGTAGTATGATAACTAGTGAAAGCATAAAAGTAGAAAAATTGAGAAAGAAAAAAAAACTCAAAACAAATTTAATCTCCCTCCCTGTCTACAAGTGGTTTCATCCTTTGAAACCTTTATTTGTCATTCTGTTCTCAGGCTTCAACGGCATGTGGTAGAAAGTACTGGCTTGTCAGACAAGAACAGAAGTCCAATACTCAAATTACAAATTTATACTTACAACAAAAAAAATTAAAAATCTGTGAGGCATAAGAATGTTCCTTACCCATCTAAGCCTATACATTTTATGTTTAAATACCCGAAGATTGACAGTCTAGGCCAAGCCCCCTTTCTACTAAGCTTCTTAAGGCAACCTTCGTATACACTAGATTTTCCAAACTGTCAGTCATTGTTGCTGTTTCCTTTTCACCTATTTCTGAAGTGGAAACTATGTACTGGAGTCAGTGTTTTAGATATTTAATCTACAAACAGGAGAAATCTAGATTCCTCTGCATTCACTTCTTAAGGCTATGTCAGTCTTGTAAGACTTCATAATTAGCAGGTTCTCCGCCTTGCCAAGCATGTCCTGCTTCAATGCACTGATCGATGATGGGGTTTTGGTTAAGGTGGGGTTTTTTCTCCTTTTTTAGAAAAGACTCCCTGATCCTGAAAATGGAACTACCTTTCATCAGTTTTCCCGATTGTGTCACCTTTCATTTAACTGAAAAACATTAATACTGTGTTAGTGAGCCTGAATGTATAATACATATCTCTTGCTAGAATTTCTCTTTGCTATTCAAAGTGCCACAGAAGCTCAGATTATCTACAGACTTCACCCACAAAAGTTTTTTATTTATTTCCAGATAACTAGTAAAAATATTCAACAGGTCTCAGTCAAGAATAATCCTGTTGCAGCTCCTTTCAGGATTTGAATTACCAAAATATTTATTCTCCATCTATAATATCTTTTTCTGATACCCTACTTGCTAAGTGTTAATGAATTTACTTTGTATAGTGAATATAGGAATATATTTTAGAGGTCTATTTCAAAAATTCAGTGTTGGTCAAACAAGATTGAAACCTCGTCAGACAATTAGTACTAGATTTTTGTGACATGACATTTTTTATACAAAGCCATCTTGACGCTCTATTAGGCTACTAATTTTTACCTTCTTCCTAATTACATCTCTGCATATTCTATTCATGACTTAGGTTGTGGTCTGTCAACCTAAATAAAATTTTTAATGAATTCAATTGTT
Source organism: Cettia cetti (assembly GCA_013401135.1). Taxonomy (NCBI): domain Eukaryota; kingdom Metazoa; phylum Chordata; class Aves; order Passeriformes; family Sylviidae; genus Cettia; species Cettia cetti. Next base: position 45,624 of record VZUI01085598.1, read on the forward strand.
CTCTTAATTTTTTAAGGTACTCACTGAATGCTTGTGTTGCATCACATCTGTCTGAATTTCTTCCACCACTGCAAATTGTTTTTAATACCAATACAATGGCAAGGATTTTAGTATTTATAAATATAATTTATATGGTTGCTTAAAATTTGGCATGTCTTTTTCACCAGGTAGGGATTTTGTTTCTTAAAACTTTTATGTTCTGAAAATTTCTTTTTTAACAGAACTACAAAAAATGAATGCTTACAAGAAGGCAATTGCTGTCTATATCTTCAGCAGAGGATATTTGAAACTTTGGAAATGACTTTGTCTTTTACTTTCTTTTTTTTTTTTTTAATGGATATTAAAGAAAAAAACTTAAATAAGTCACACATTAAGGTTAGCCTTTTAAGCTTTTAAAAACTGGGATATGGAAAAGGTTACCTTCTTAGTGCAGTCTTTTATATTCCTAGCTTTTCTTTTGTAAGTATATGTCTTACCTTTAAGTGTGGTAAAATATAAGATATGTCATAAAATACACAGCATGGCTGAGATAATGTTACTACAGGAAATGGTATTTCCTGACTTTCAAGTACTTGAAATAATCACCTTCCCAACATATTTTCTTTATATATGCAATTGCACTCTCATTTGTTCATTTTTCTATCTGTGAGCACCAGTAACATACTTGAACATGAACAGATATTAGAAAAAATTGGACAGATGTTAGATTTTTTTTTTTCTTCACCGAAAGGCATTGGAATAAGTTGCCAGGGGGTTGGTGGAGTCACCATTTCTGGAACTGCTCCAAAGGCATCTGAATGGGGCAGTAGGGCATATGGTTTTCAGGGTGATTATTGTGGTTCTGTGTTGATGATTGGACTAGATGATCTTAAAGGTTTCTTCCAACCTTGATGATTCTGTGATACTGGGAACAAATGGGAGTATTTTTTAAGAGAAAAGTCAGGAATTTGTTTCAACTTTTGGAGATACAAATTCCATACCAGGTTTTACTTGTATGTTTCACCATTCTCTCATAGAGGCTCCAGGATTCACAAGAAATAACCCAGCCTTCTAAAATTTTTCTGTTGTGCTGCTATCTCTCTGCTGAATGTCATGCATAATTTTGATGCAAGAATATTACTACATTTTCACTTTCACAGGTGATCTTTTGTGAGGCTTTATACTCACATAGCCTTTTGCTGCAAGGAGTTAGGTAGATACACATTACTGTACTGTAATGAATTTATAACGAGTTAAAAAAAACCCCTTGGATATACCAGTGTAACTTCAGCAATGGGGCTGGAACACTTATGTCTCAGGGAATCATAAAACAGACCAGATTGGAAGGGACTTCCAAAGATCATTTGTCCAAAGTTTTGTGAGAAAAAAAAAAGTGCCCAGGGAACTGGGCTTGGCAGATCTGGCAGAGAGACAAGTTTGGAGGCACTTCCTTACTGTCTCCAACTATCAAAATAGAGAAAAGGGATCCAAATGTTCCTTGTTGTTGCACAGCTAAAGGAAAAGAGGCAAAGGACACATGCTTCAGGAAGGGAGTTTCCCACAGAGTATTTTCCCTTGTGCTCCTTATATTTGTAGGAGAGTAATGAGAAAGACACACTATTACATCTTACAAGTCAGCTGGACAAGTCTCTATCAACCTGCTCTACCTTTGAAATCATCACTGTCTTGAGTAGAGTGCTCGACCAGATGACTCATAAGGGTCCCTTTTCATCTGTGTTATTCTGTGTTTCTAGAGTTCATAACTCAGTGGAAATCCAAATGTTTTGAGAGATCAATCTGTTCAGCTGACAGGAATTCACCCATAGGGTAGGCCACGCACAGATCATGTTGTATTTCATTTCAGGATTTGAGTGTATGGTAGGTAAGGAGAAGACTGACTCTTTCTGAAAAAAGCCTCTTAGGCCTCTACTCTGAGTTTCTTTCTCTTGCTTATGACCCTCAAATTGCCTTTTGCTCCATATTATATTTTAGTTCTACATATGCTTTTCTCTTAATTCCTTCTGTTGATGAATCACCTCTTCAGTGTCTCTGACACTATTCCCATGAGTAAAATTTTTAGGACTTGAGTGAGTTTTTCCCCCAGGATACCTGTTGGCCTAAACCCAAAATGTCTTTACATCAGTAATTAGATTTTAGTTTGTATCTATACCTCACTAAATAAATGGATCCCTCATCTTGAGAGTAATATTTCACTGCATATGCCAAATAAATGACAGGCATTAATAGAAATGATCCCTTTGTCTCAAACACTTAGACTTTACATCTACAACACATTCACCTCACTTAATTTTCAAGATGACAACAATGTTGACCCTTGATTTACTTCTAGCAGAATTTGATAATGCTCCATTAGCCTTTTGACCTAATCAATTTTCGTTGCTCATCAGTACTACCCTCTAATTTACCATGAGTACCTTATGAGAAAGTAGTAAGGAGTAGGCATACTCACAGCCTTTTTCATTCTGCAGCCCCTAGTTCATTTGACTCTAAAGGAAAAGTAATCCATCTGTAATTAAATCTGGCCAAGGATGTCAAGGAAAACTTCTTGTCAAGGACAGCTGCTTTAAATTCATCAACAACACAAGGAAAGTAAAGGATAATGTGGGCCTGTAACTAAATGAAGGGCAGACCCTGCTAACAGAGAACACAGAAAAGTCAGAGGTTCTGAATTCCTTCTTTGTGTTGGTCTTCACTAACCAGTCCAGCCCTCAGGAATCTCTGACCTAGGACACCAGGGTAAAGGAATGTTGGAGGGAAGACTTTCCCTTGGTCCAGGAGGATTGGGTTGGAGAATACCTAGACAAGCTTGACAGACACAGATCCATGGGCCCTGATGGGGTACATCCATGAATGCCAAGACACCTGGAGGACACCATAGCAAGGTCACTCAGGATCATCTTTGAAAGGTTGTGGTGACCAGGACAGATGCCTGAGGACTGGAAGAAGGCAAAAATCACCTTTTCTTCAACAAGAGCAAGAAGGAACACCCAGGGGACTACTGGCTCATCATTACTACCTTGATACCTAGAAAGGTGATGGAATGCCTCATTCTGGAGGCCATTTCTATCGGCACAGATGGCAAGAACGTGATCAGGAGTAGTCAGCATGGGTTCATTGAAGGTAAGTCATGCTTGGCATTGCCGTCTGTGATGAAACAACTACCTGGATGGCTGAGGGAAGAGAAGTGGATGCTGGCTTCCTTGACTTCAGCACAGCTTCTGACACTGTCTCTCACAAGAGCCTCATAGGCAAACTCAGGCAGTGTGGCCTGGGTGAGTGGGCAGTGAGGCACATTGGGAACTGGCTGAATGGCAGATCCCAGAGGGCTGCTATCAGTGGCACAGTGTCTAGTTGGATGCCTGTCACAACTGCTGTCCCCCAAGGTTCAGTACTGGGCCCAGTGTTGTTTAACTTACTAATCAATGTTTGAAAAAAGGGACAGATGCCTCCTCAGTAAATTCACTGGTGACACAAAGCTGGGAGGAGTGGCTGATACCCCAGAGTGCTGTGCAGTCCTTCAGAAGGATCTCAACCAGTTGGAGAGATGGGCAGAGAACCATCCAAAATTCAACAAAGACATGAGCATTAGGAAGAACATTGCCAGCAGGTTGAGAGAGGTGATCCTGTCCCTCTACTCAGCCCTGTGAGGCATACCTGGAGTGCTGTGTCCGGTGGAGAGTAACAAAAAGGATTAAGGGACTGCAGAATCTCTTACACAAGGAAAGGCCGAGGGAACTGGGCCTGATCAGCCTTGAGAAGAGATGATTGAGAGAGGACCTTATCAAGTATAATGCATGTAAGTACCTGAAAAGGAGGAATGTCACTACGTCTCTCTTTTCCTCCATGCACACTTTGGAGGTGTCACAAAATCTCCAGACAACCTAATTAAATGGTCACATATTAACAACTTCTTTGGAAAAGAGGATGGAAGGCTGTACCAGTCAGCCTGACGGACCAGTCTGGTTTGTGCTTAAAAGTAGTAATTTGGTGAAACAGTCCTTCTAAAATTGAGCACACTGTATAATTCTCACAAACAGAAAGAGGCAAGTATACCAAGGCTTCTGAAGAAGCTTTTGAGCAGCTCCTGTATGTGCCTGGACTAAACAGGCAGGGTTAGCATTTAGAGGTCACCTCCTTCCCTACGGAGAACAGAGGCAACCATGAGCAAAAGCAACAACAAACATTGAGCCCCTCTGTGTCTGGTCATCACCAGAGCTAGTAATTTCCCAGCCACTGGAAATGCCATCTTTCTCAATAAAGTAATTATTTAGAAAGCCAGAACAGCCCTCTCTTGTTTTATTCCTGTTTCCCTCCATATAAACCTTTCCCTGCATAAAAGTTTTGCTGTCATAAAAACTACCTTTTTTTTCAGCTTCCCTCAAAAATATGTGGTAAAGTACATCTACTTCATTCTAAACCAAGCTCTAGGTCTGTGGTAGGGGAGGTTTCTGCTTTAGTGGTTTTTTTGTAAAATGCCAGAGATGTAAGAAACATTATGGCCTAAACAGCAGACTTAATACAGCCTTTTAGAACCTAACAATAACCTTTCTTGGTCAGTAAACTCAATAACATAGATTTAGTATATCTCAGACATCATTCATTTAAATTATTTTGTAGTGCCACTTCTCTAACAATAAAAAAAAAAAAACATTTAAATCCTAGTTAAGAAATTGAATTTTATTCATTTCAATTTTAATCTATTTTCATAACTCTAATTAAATACAATGCATCAAGGTACTGCTTTTATATACCCATTTTGGTAGTTTTAAAGTCAGGTCTCTTTATACCATTACTACACTTCTGAAATTTGTTCTTAATAGAAACATAAACATTTTTATTTTTAACACTAGCTTTTGAAATATTCATTATGGACCTGATGGCTAATTCAAATTCTTTTTATATTGATATAATCTGAAAAGTTTTGTTCCTTATAATTAAAGTATCTGTTTATGATTAATAATTAAGACCAAATTTACTTTTCTTTAAAATTAATATTAATTATTTTTATTTATTATAATGTTTTAATTATTTCTTTTACCTAATATCTCTTGCAATCAATAAATACTTCCAAGCATTTTGGAAAGAAGTTTAGCAACTACTTCTACCAGTTCCTTCAGGATCCTGGGCTGCCTCTCATTGGGTTCCATGGTCAGGTGTCTCAGATTGTCACAAATCTGATTTTTCCCTGTGATGGTTAGGACTTATTCCACTAGTCCCTGCCTTGAGATTCGTGGCCTTGAAAGATATGGGAAGGGCAATTGCTGGTGAAAACTGGGGAAAAACATTGTCAGCCTTTTCCATGTCAGCTGTCATCAGATTTCCTGTCTCATTTACCAGCACAGTTGAATATTTTTGTTCTCCTTTTGTGACTAATATACTTCAGAAGCCCATGTTATTGTTCATCACAAAGCTTGACAAATTTATCTCCAGCCGTGCCTTAGCTTTTCTGATCCCACCCCTATACTCCTGAGCAGTATCCCTATATTCTTCCCAAGACACGGGTATCTCCTTCCACTGTGTATGCATTTCCCTTGTATTTTAGTTTGACCAGGAGGACCTTACTCAGGCATGCTGAGGTCCTTCCTTCCCTGCATGATTTCTTGCAAATGGGAAGTGAGATCTCTTGTGCTCTAAGAAAAATATTTTAAAATAGCTGATAATTGTCTTCTGCTTCTTCATTCCTGAGGGCTGTTTCCTGAAGGCTCCCAGCTACTACTCCCTTGAAGAACAGAAAATTTACTCTTGGAAGTTTTAAGACCTTGACTTTACCTTTTGTCAGTCCTTATCCCTTCAGACCTTGATTTTCACCAGGGCATGGATTCTGCGACTTGGCGTACCATGGGTATGGACTTCCTCTCCCTCTCTGAGTTGGTGAGCAACAGATCCAGGAAAACCTCTCCTCTCACTGGAGGAGGATTTTCTGGATTAGGTTATCCTCGAAGCACTCCAAGACTCCTGCTGCTTGCAGCTTGCTGTGACACTTTTCCAGCAGGTGTCATGTTCTGGACATAGTACAAAATCATTATGTTAAAATCTGTAGCAAGCCACATAAGAGTTAAAGAAAATTTCCACATTGTTCCCACCTAAACCCAAAGAGATGAGCACCTCTTAACCATATATTCTCAGCTATTCCAGTTCAGTATCTGATATTCAAACTACAGTAACACTAAATACTTAAACAAGAGGGTAAAGATCAGGAGAGAAGACATACATTCAAGAGTTGTTCAACTGCCCCTGTAAAAAGAGTCAAAAATAATTACTAATATAGTCAACAACCCTTCCATAACTGAGGAAATATATTGTCCTTCCATGACCTTGGCAATATTCACCATGAGTCCAGAAAATCTTAATGTGTCTGTGACATCAGCTCCAGTGTGAATTAGGTTATTAGTCTCCTTAATTTGTATCATTACCAACTGTTTACAAAGCCTGTGTCTTTTAAGATGGTTGATTAAGAAATATTTTTAACATTTTGCAGTTGAATCACAGCAAACCCAACTGCTGTTGTCTTATCTCATATTTTTAATAAAAAGTGATGCAATTCATCACTTCAATGATTTACACCTGAATCAGAGTACTCAATTATTCTACCTGAATGATATGCTTCATCTTCAGCATTCTTTTCTACAAATCCATTAACATCACTGTATCTGAAAGCATCCATAAAACATATTTACATCCCTGTGCATCTGTGCACATAACTCCAGAAACATGAACATCAGCTCTTTTCAACTGTCCCATTCATGTGTAAGCCCTTTCCTTTGGATTTAGAATAACATCAACCAGAGATGCCAAATGCTGGAATGTTTGACTCACTGAAATATAAACATTTCTTCTGGAAAAGAAGCTAAAAGTAAAATATCATAATCATTTGCTTATTAAGGTTACTCAAGATGTTATCAGGGAATTTTTTTTTTCCTAAAGGAAATGCTGTATTTGCATGTATATCCCTTGTCAAAGATGTCATAGTCTCTAGAGAGAGAAGCTGAATGAGTAATAATGATTCAAACATAAACTTCTTCTGGGCCTTTAAGCATTTTTAAGTTAATAAATAAAAAGATTCCAAAGTAAAGTTTACTACTTAGAAAATCAGTTTAAAAAGAAGCTGCTGATGAGGCCTTGCAAATTTGTTGGGTTTTGGGTTTTTTACTTCTCAAATTCTTCTTCTAGCTTCTGGAGGAAAAGTATTGCCTTCTAGTAAGTCCTGCAGAGGTTAATATATTCAGCTTGAATAAAACAAAAAAGCATAGTAACATTTGACACATAAAAGGATAGAGGAGCGCATTAGGGAATGCAAAGAACTGGCAGCTGAAAGGCAACAGTTGCATAATATTACCAAAGTAATGAGAAGTGTGCTACATATTAATAAATATGTGACCTTTTTGTCTTGATTATTTAAAAAGCGTGTTATTTTAAAAATGAATACACAAATGCCTTGTTTATCCTTACATAAAGCCATAGTTATACTTGATGGACTATGTACAATCATTTCTGTATTGGTAAAGTGGAATGCAGCTGTACAGGTCATTGTAGCATTTATCACATCAGTCTGTTCCTCTCATTTTTTTAGCAAATTGCACATCAGGACAATCACCTCTTAAGCTAAAGCCTTAGCTGAAACAAGGGTATGCAAGTGTATTCATAACATAACGAAATTTTAAATTCCTAAAAGAAAAATACGATTAAATTTAAAGAAGAAATAAAAGAGAAAAGAAATGCCCTACAAGTAAGATTGCATTTAAGTTTGTTATATACTTTAATGAGACACAATTTTTTATTTAAAGTTGTAAAGATTTGATTATTTTTTATTATCCTTATCATCCTATCATTAATAACCATAATTGCAACTTCAGAGGATTGGTATTAAAAAAAACAGAGGCAGCAGTTGAAATTGTGAAATAAAGAAAAGTCGTCTGCAACCTCCTATTTAATTTCTGTACTATTATTAATTATTTATCAGATGCTAAAACCTCTGGGTCAATTCAATATAAGTAATTTATGTTATAAAATAAGTGCTGATCATCAGTTAACCTAATATAACCTAAATGACTCAGCTTATTATGAGATAATTTATCACCTTTACAGCAAGAGCTGAATTGTCCCAAGAAACCACAGCTCAAACCCTGGAGTCCCTCTGTGTGTCACAGAGATGAAAGTCCAGGTTGCTGGGCCTGCAAAGAGCACGTTCTGTGAGCCAGCTGTGCCAGGCACAGGGCAGAGGACCCTGTCCACACCCTCTGTCCCTACCAGGGACTCAGCTCCTGGAGGTAAAGGAGGAATGAGGCTGCTCGGGCAGGGAGAGCTAACTGCTAAGGGCATTCAGCACTCTAGACTGATGAGTTACCTGGAGAACTTTTCCAGCATATCTGATAAATTCTGCTCTTTGAGGAAACTGTAGTTACGCTACCCAAATCCATTAAGAACCTGCCATAGGCTTCCTTGTCTCCAGTTTCTCATTAGCCAAATTGAGAGACAAGACTATCTCCCCCTAGTTGCAATAACTGCCCTTTAAAGCATCAAAGTTATTTGTTTTCATAAAGGATATAATTTTTACAACCACAATGGCAAGTACAACAGTTAAAAGTGTAGTATATTATGAAAATTTCCAGAGTCCTAAATAGCCATTACAAGAAACCTAAACAAATGGATCTCTCTTCCCCCACAGATCTATAAGTTTGGTTACTTGAATGGGAGAAGAGGAAAATGGCTTCATACCAATTATTTGGCAAGATGAGGGGGTTTTTTTGAAGACTAGAAATCAGATACCTAACTCAAAGTAAAACCATTATTGAAGGATGTAGACCACAGGAAATATCATGCTGTGATAAAGCAAAAGGTATATGGGATGTGTAACAGCTAAGGATAAACAATCTATGTGTAAGTCATGCCAATAATCCCTCTTCTTACCCCCTTATTTATTATTATTTCTACAGCTGCAGCTACTGTTTGCATTCCAGTCGCTTCTACTGGCTCCAGCTAAGGCCTCCATTGTTAAAGACACTCTGCAGCTCCAGCTACTCTCCTATTATCCTGCAACACTTTGAACTTCTAGAGAAGATAAGCAAAAAGTGTGATAAAGGACTTATTAGTGTTCCTGGCCCACAAGTGAGCAGCCCAGGTGGTGCTGAAAAATCAAGTGACTTGCTGAACTGCACAAAGCAAGTGTGTGGTAGAGAAAACCATCTCACCACAGCCATCTCATTGCACTTCTGTGGTCTGAAATCCAGGATCATTTTTGCCTGCATTGGACACTTTTGCCATCTACTCTCAAGGACAAAAGCTCACTCACAGAAGATGTAAGTATCATGCAGAGAACCGATATGGTGTAAAGTCTAAGCATATTTAAAAAAAAAAAAAAAAAAAAAACCAGAAAAACTTCCTTTAAAATATCCAATGAAAAAGCCATCAGGCTTTAGAATTGAGGTATGTTCCTGGTAGTTTAGTAGGTACTATAGGTTCTTGAATATAGTGGAGGGCTAGAAAAGAAAATATGAAATATCTGCAGTAGTCTGAGGCAGGAATTTTAAAAAAGTTTGTAGAACATTACTTTTTTGATTTGTTCTCTATTAATAGTGGCTTAAGCATCAAATCTCTTAATTTCACTACTAGCAGAACTAACAAAATTTATATATAAGATACACAAGGAGAAACTTGACTGAGCTCTTATCAGAAAGGACACCCTCCCTGACTGAAAAAATCACTTAGCTAATCTACTATCATAAATCATAGCAATTTCCTATTTCTTGGTCTTGGTTAGATGTCATCTTTAAGTAACTGTGGCACTACATCATATAGTAGGCTCTTTCATTTCTTTTGAACAAGTAAGCATATGTTTACATTTATATTTTGTTTGTATCTTGAGCTTGGTTTCTTTATTTGAGCCCATTCTCATCAGCACATATTTAAATGATACACAATGCATCATTCTTACACTGATCCATTCAAAACTATTGTATTAAGAAAGCATTGTGTACTCTGAAGGTTAATTGGTTGGTAGCTTCATCTAAGTTGGAGACTGTTGAAGGCAATAAGCATTTTTTTCAACTAGTGGCATTATTCATGGAAGTATTTCATTCATTTATGTGCTTCTCTTTCTCTTTTTAATTTCAGAATGCTATTGTATTTTGCTTTTATTTGCATGAGCTTCTGTAAGAATGTTGCTATTAACTTATTAAACTGGAAATAGGTTTGACTGCTTGCTAAATGCTGCCTGTTTTCTTCCTGCTGAATTCTCTGTATGCAATTTAGAATTCTGTTTCTAATAAGATTATAAATGAAATAATGAAAACTGGTCGGATTATTCTGCTAGCAAGTTTCCTTGGTGATTCATGAGCTAAATAATAATGTTTCTATGGTCAAATTCTGTCTCCAGCTTCACCAGTGAGAAGCCAGAAGTAGCTCCCTCAATGGCAATCATAGACTCATAGAATGGTTTTGAGCTATTTTAGATTCACTATGGTAGATTTAGTTACTGTGGTATAAGTGTTCAGAGAATTTGATTTCACATGTGTCAATAGTTTAAGGCTTGTTTGTGGCTTGTGGGTCCTTTTTCAGAAAGTTATATACTTGTATAGCCTTTAAAATCACACAGCCAAGAACCTTCCTAGCAGGAGCAAGGAAGTCCCACTTTAACCATACAGCACACAAAGAGAAGAGCAAGCCAAGAATGACTGACTGTGAAGCAGCCTTACACATGTGAAAAAATGATGAGTGCTAATGGTTTCAATCTACCATCCTCCCTCTGGCTGCAGGGTTCCTTTCTGACTGATGTATGTGCACACTCTGCAATGTTTTCCAACATAAATCTTTACAGCTTATACAGGGGCTGGAATGAGCGTTTACTGAGCAAGGTGGAAAGGAATGGGAATTGTAAACCATCCCTCAGACTCAGTAATACAGATTTTTTTGTCACTAGATGAAAAGAAACAACCTAGAACAGGTTATGGATGACATGTTTCAATATATCAGCTCTTTCCTACATACATCATGCAATTAAGTGTAGATAATCACATGCTATCTGCCTGAAGCTCAGTTTTAATATTGTCTATCAGGTAAGCTTGCCTAAGATTCACCTTGTTCCACCAAAAAAGCCGAAGGAGGAATGCACAACCATAAGGCTCTGCAGTGTAGAGGGTGGGTTGATGCTCAGATAGGAGGATAAGAAGGGAAGTAGTTTCTATGCCCAAGAAAGAAGGGTGAAATCAAGTAAAAAGACTAAAGTGCTATAGACCTTAAAGACCCCAAAAAAGCACCCTATGCAATTCTTCAGCTTTTTATATAGTAAATATAGACATTCAACAATATTTCAACATTAATTTATTTTAGAGGTAGATAGAAGAAAAAAAAGTTAAACTCAACAGTCTCTAACCTTCTTCAGTCTTTCCATTGCAATTTTGCTTCAGAAATACAGATTTTTTCTTTTATTTTCTTTTGTAAGGACAGAAAGAGCAGAGGCTACCTCTCCTCTCTAAACCTGGCATAGTTTTGGACAATCAACCATGTAAGATCAAATGTAAAAGTCTCTCATCTACTAGGTGTTGGATTTTTTTTTCTACAATATCTTTTGTTGCCATGTGTGGTAAGAGAGGATTGACAGCATGCTTTTCTTCTCTTAAGCATACACTCTCAGTTCAGGGCTTGATTTGCACCTTTTTGCCAATAAAATAGGCTGTAATTAGCTTTTAATAATCAGAGTGTTTTTGCTATATCAGCATGCGATTTAGACACTTGAGGTATTTTAAAAGCTCTATTCAGGAGCCCAGTACCACCTATTACATTTGGGGCAAATAAAGCTTTTAGAAAAATGTTTGGAAAAGCAGCACCCTGTAAATATAAGGTGGTGTTGCACCATATGGAGACTGGCTTTATGACATATGGTTTGAATTAACAAGTTTAAAACTGTTAGGATCAGTTTTTCTTTCACTGAAGGAAAAAGAAAATCCCAACAAAACCACAAAATACATACAGTTAAATAAGCTGCAGTGGCAGATACAGACCCAGCTTGTGCTAACATGTGCTAATTCAGTTAAAATACTACTTAGGCTATACAAGTTGGATTTGGTTTTTTGTTGGTTTTGGTTTTTTTCTGGTGGTTTTTCTTTAAGCAAACAGTACTGCCAGCTGTAAATGTGTTTTATTACTGTTAGTACAAGGACCATCGTCACCACCACCATCATTATGATTGTGGTCCTCATTAAAATAAATGATTGGCCCTGGTTTTGTATTAAAGCTATTTGAAAAGATAGGGCTGAACAACAGATGAAAACAGAGGATAGAAGGGGGTCTTCTGATCTCACCTAATTGAATCTTTGTTGGCTGAATTGATCTGAAAAAAGTTCAAAGATCTGGGATCCATATTATAAAAACATTGTTTCATTTAATCAAAACACTCTTTGAAGTGCCATGCTTGCAGACCACCTGTAGCTTTGAAATCTGAAGTACTGGGAAAGCTTCCCTGATGGTCCACAGATATGATATATCTGAGAAAAATAAACAGGAAAGGGAGAGGTCCTTGTAAATCTGTTTTATATACAGGTTTCTTTTAAGCACTTCTTCACCCCTGTCTATGCTAGTTCATCTGGTGGAGCAAGCAAAGCACTCAGCATAAAAAAGTGCATGTTTTTTCAGTCTTTTTTTCACAATTTTAATTGTGGAAAATTGTGTTGCTGCATTTACAGACAATTCCAAAGATAAACAACTCTGAGGTTGTCTTTGGTCCCAAATAAGTGTAGCAATACTGTAAGAACTTCATTTCTCAAGACTCACCCTGCATCTGAGGAAGTTCAACTCTGATGTGAAACAAAAAACAACCACAGCGTATGTTAAAATATTGACAACAGAATAAGGGAAAAAAAAAAATCGAAATTAAACATTCAGGGCCAGAACCTGCTCCATACATGCAGGTCATTATCACAATGTAGCTGAAACATAGCACTCATGGAAGTTATCTCCTTAGCCTCAAAAAATTTCAGAACCTCCTGTCCTGGGGGCCAAACTTGATGAGCATTCTTCAATAATATTTTCCTAGGAGTTCCTGTCTGAGAAATGTAGTAGGGACACAAATGGCATGCTCTACTTTTCAGCAGTCCTCAGGCATAATTCCCTTTGGAATCACGGCCATACAGTTTAATTTAGGGAAACTCAGAAGTTACTAAGGATTGGCAGAAACCATCACCAGATCACGGAATTACTCATGTTCACAGATAACCTGGGTCAGTTTTTCTTCTCCATGATTCAAATCTCAGGGAAAAAAAAAAAAAAAAAAAAAAAAAAAAAAAAAAAAAGCAAACACACTGAAAGATATGTGACAGAAGATTAAGTTTTCTCAGCTGTAGATTAGACTTTATTTGCTGGTATTGGAACTGTGGGAATGCAGTCTTATAAAACTATCCCGAAATTGATAATCCATTTTTACATTTCTTCAGATTAGTCCTAATAACATCCAGATTGCCCACCCCACCCATATCAATTTCTCAATTTCACACATCCATGTCCAAAATCTCAGGATCCAGTTAGGAAAAAAAATATATTTTCTCAGCTACACATTGCCATTTAAATGAATCCTCTCCTCATCTAGTTTAAAAAATCCTATCCTAGTGCATCCTATTACTGTACTACAGCTCCCAACTCCTTAGAACAAAAAAGGACAAAAGCCCAGTATGTAAGTCTACCTGAGGTACTCACAGCACATGAATTCCTGGGCTGTTCAGAGCAAATAAAAAATGTGTGCTCCTCCTTGCTATGTAGATTATGTATTTATTGCAATATAAATGGTCCATTCTCACTGTATAAGGCATAAGTTCTCTCTTTGGAACTTCTTAAAACGGTGCCAATTGCAGAACTCTTATTTTAGAGTAATATGATCAAATAATAATTCTTTTCTCAATAAAAGAGAACAAACTATCCTATTCTGGGTTCTGCCTTAATGAAAATGCATGGCAGAATTCTGTGTGAATGCAAAATGCTGAGAAACATCAGGGAACAATCCGTACGTACACCAACAGTAATGGGAACAGCATGTGGCCAGCTGATTGTCTATCACAACACAGTTAGCAATTTTCAAATAAGCCATTGACACCTTATCTCATTCTATAAAATCCGGCATTATATCACAGAAGAGACTAAGGTGTATAAGGTAGACTATTTGCATGTGCTGCCCCGTAATGACACAAATACTGCAAATAGGCAATGTTAAAACCACTACTTGCATTTTCACAAGATCATTGGGATCTTTGCCTTTCATATTCTCTTCTAATTGTCCAATAATGCCCAGTAGTTAAAATAAAGCAAACATAATAGTTCTACATGGAAACACATATTGGATAACTGCAACATGGTGACCCAAGCAAAGAATTCTACATCTATGTAATTGCATGTGAAAAAATTGAGGTGGTTTATATGTCTATGTGTCTGTGTGTGTGTCTGTGTGTCTGTGTGTGTCTGTCTGTCCAGCATGCCCACGGTCAACATGTACATTTCAGAGTTGTCAAGCAATGCTAAAAAGTTCACATGCTACAGACTTATGAAATATATAGAAATACTGTGTATTTCTGTATGAATGTGTAGATAGACACATAGATGGAAAATTTTGGCAAATTAAGTCATCTTCTCTTGCTGATAACACATCTGCCAGTAAGTGTGCAGTGTGACAGACTTTTGCCCTTCTCTACATCAATATCTGATAGTTAGGCAGAAAAGAGGCAACATTATATTAGCATATCTATTTCTCTCTCTTTCCTCTACAGGTGCTAAATAATTAGTAGTGCTGGAATTATTCATTGCAAATAATATTCATTGTGAATTTAGCCAGTTTATTTTTTTTATTTTGCTTACAAATAATTCAAGAGGCAATACTGAATTCTGCAAATATATTCGTTACTCATAAGTATTCAACAAATTGTTGGACAAAGCTCCTTTGACCTAGAAAAACTCTGGTTCATAAATCAATTTTTTCAGAAAATTGCAATGTATGACTTGCCATCATCAGCAGATGCTCTAGTTTCTCTGTTCTTTTTCTGGACTTTAATTTTTTTAAAAAAACAAAGCTAGTGAAAAGTGCTAAGTAGCAAATAATCCACACCTGGAGTAAGTTTTCTGGCTCATAACCATTTAGGATACATTGGAGATTAGCAAATAGAAATTGTAGAGAAGGAAGAAACTTGTGAATATGCTAGTGAGTCTAATCTTTTTGCAGTGCCAGTCAGTAGTAGTTTAAATTTAACCAAGCAGATTTGGAGAACAGGAATTACATTGTGACTGTATTTCTAGTAAATGTATTTCCCAATCTGGAAAGCAGCTGTATCACAAGCAGTAAATACAATGATAATCTAATACAACAGTATAGGCAAAGCTTCACAGTAGGCCTGATTACAACTAACTGGCTACTTAGAAAGGCACATTCTCATCAACATTCTGGACTGGAGTTCTATATTCAGCGCCAAGGCTGAGAATTCAGAGTTTCTTCAAAAGCAGTGCAAGTTTCCCATGAGTGTGCATGTATACAGATATGCATGCCACCTATCATTTTAACCTAGACAGAAATCTCACAAGCTTTAAGCTGAGAGAAACTTTAGTAAAATAAAAGAAATTAAAATGTGCTTATTAGACAACTTTAGAACAGAGATTTGTGTTAGGCCTCTTACAAGTGAAGTATCCTTAAAGTCTTCATTAAAAGGAAATTTTTCTCTGATCCAGAGTTCCTAAGCAGGTAGAAATCAAGGGCTGTATATCAAGGAAGGCCATTTACAATGTCTTCTAATAATAAAAAAAAAAAAAAAAAAGAAAAAAAAAAAGAAAAAGAAAAAAAAAGGAAGAATTGGATCTTAAAATATCAGCCAGTCACTCAGGGCTACATTCATCTAGCACAGGAGGACAAATTCTATTGCACTCCAGCTCTCTGTCCTTATGCATTTTTTGAGGACTTCACGCTCTCTCTCACATATGAAAAGAAGAAAATTTTGCTGATTTTTTTATCACTACAGGTGAGGAGAAATTCTGCTAAGTTATGGACATCCTGCAGGTTAACCCCTGTCGAGTCTATTTGCTGAGTCTTGAGAAGGTTACTGGAGCAGAAATATCACCTACTCTTCCATACAGACTACATGGCTTGAAAAACTTAACATTTCAAGATTACACAATATTGAGTTCAATGTGGAACCTTCCAACTTTTTCTTTAAATTAACCTTGACTTTTGGTCAGTGCTTTGGTCTTTCTGATTATGAAGAGCAATAGGGTAACAGAAGCACTGTAGATCCTTTGGGCACAGAGATATTATCATATACCATATTGAGATATATATTATTATCCCCCAGAAAAACGACATGGAATTAGCCTGATACCTGTTTCCAGCTGCAACGGAGATTGATAGAAAAATCCCCATGAATAATGGAATGGATTCCATAAACAAAAGGGTCTGAACATCAAAGTACAAACGTGACACTTCAGCCAACATCCTTATGGCAAAGCCAGGTTCAACAAGACAAGGCCCTAATGATCCACATAATTTCACTAAGACACCACCAAGAACTCAAGTGGTAAGAAGACAACACTTCAAAATTCTCCCTCTGAAATTCCTTTAGACAGTAGAAGAAGTTCCCCTTACTATACATGGGAAAAGAATAAAATGAGACCAGTGTTTGCTTGTGGCCCTTGTTTGTCTTGGACAGCACAATTCCTGCACTGCCACTTGAGCGAGTAGCTATTTCTTGCTATCGGGTTGAAGATGGGTTCTTTCTTGACATGTGTACAAAAGAGCTTGCATAATTCCCCATTTTTTAAAGGAAACAGGTGAGTAATCAGGCTGCTGAATTCCATTCTATTTAACTTGACCTCACTTGGACCAAGATGGTCTTTTCTGCTCCTCTAACCATCTTCTCTTTGGGCCAGGCATTCCCTCTGTTTTCCACATGGTGGTAATTAAAATGGCTAGATCAGCCAGTCTTGTTTTGGACTGAGTTTTCTATAGTTTCAGGGAATGAGAACCTAAATGAATGGAGGCTGTGAAGGTTGGGAATGCCATTTCAGCAGCAATTGCACTAGCTAAAACAGAGTGTGAGACTACAGACTCGAGCATTGGGTGCATATAGATGCCAGAATAGCCTGAAAGACATATCAAGAATTTATTCAGTCCAGAAACTAGTTTCCAAGTTCTCAGGTTTTATAACTTCTCATTCACTCCTAATGAAAGGATTTAATTGTGTCTAGGGTGACTGTTTTGGATAGAAATTAAGGAACCAGACATAGGCAGCTGCAGGTTGAGGTTTTCAGACGAGAGGCAGGTTGAGACCAGAAGCCCATGCCAGCAGCAGCATGACACTGGTTAATTAATTTCTCACTTTGAGACACTTCCATAGGCTTCATCCTGACACACAGCACGTTGCCAGGCCTACAGTGTTGAACCTCAAGAGCCTCTGTCTCTGGTTCAAGGCATCTTGGTGGTGTTTCTCCTAAAGTAAGGAGCAGCAATGCCACCTCCAGCTGTGCTTAAGCTGTGTTCAGTTTAAGGACTGTCCAGCTTGTAAATTGGAGCTCATTCCTATGTATTCAATGTAGCTTTTTCTTTCCAGTTCTTTGATCTCACCATGTCCCATCAAATGTTTAACCTCAGATGGCACATTACGCCACTGGTCTCCGAACCCTGGAATAATTTTTCTTTTAGAACCTCCAAAAATTTCTGCCATAAAAATTGTTTTACTTTTGACTAGTTAATTACTGCGAAACTGGAGACAAGACTTATGTTTATTGCACTGAAACAGGTTTTTGAATCAATTTCTGTTGAGTTGAGGCCAGAATTTTTTTTTTTTTTATCTATCCCTTGTGATTGCATTACACAGTGAAGCTGTAGTCTTGATTTTATTTGCATGAGCTCAGCAATATTCTGCTTTTCTGACTGCACAGTATACTGTTGCATTCAGTCCTGTCCTATATAGGGGGACTTTTCTGTGTTCCAGTCCTGACCCAGAAGCCTATTCTCTACACAGAAGAGCTTTGAGTTGTTTGAAGTGTGAAAGAGAGCGTGACTATAATTTGCTTTGTACTTTAATAGGTGTTTGTATCATTTAGTCAGTTAATAACTTCATGGTTGAATTATTGCTCAATTGTCCTCTATGTTTTTCTTTAATTTTTATTTGGTTATCCCTTACATACTTTCTACCTACATGTGAAATTACAGAGAAATAGAATAGAATAACTACTGAAATCCATCTAGTTATTCTACAGAATGGTCCAACCTAGACCAGTAACGTTTTATCATGACCAAAAATCTTCTGAAAATAGATCTACCTATTTATTTTAGACAGTTTGAAAGGCATATTATCGTATTTGGATTAAATTCATTGAGTTCATGAAATTGATATATAAATGTTGAGAGTGACACACCTCTAAACCTTCCCAAATGCCTAAAACATCCAATCATTTGCATAGCTGAGAAACAATGAAAAAAAGATTGGAGTGGGAGTTATTTGATATTTTATTTGGGTAAATACAAATATTACGTGTCTTCTGTGACAGTAAATACATATTTTTAAATGTCTACAAAATATTTACAAAAAAATCTCAGCTTGAATTTCTTTCCTACTCACCTGAATCATTTGAAACAACTCCAGGATCTTGGCTGTTGATTCTGAAAATACAAACATAATAGATTTTTAAATACATTGTGGTCTACTCACTGACTTTTATTTGTGATTTCAAGTCCTGCAAAATAATCATGAAGATTATTCTTTAGTAGTAAGCAATGACCAACTATATTTTATTTCACACAGAACCACTGGAGACTCCACACATAGACTGCAGCAGTGTAAAAATGAGCTTACCAGAATCTTAAACACAGGATATGTGTGCTTTCTTACACAGTGAAATAACAGATGTGAAAGCCATGGCAGCAATTCACCATGTATTATTTCTTAGTATGGCTTATCATACGTACAGGTAAATTTAGTAAATAAAAAAGTGCAAATGCAAGCAAAACCAACTGCCGACACCCAGACCCTGAAAATGTCACTTACATACTTATTGCAATTTTTTTTATTTAAAAAGGTTAAAAAAATAAATAAAAGGAAAATTAAACAAAAATAGCAAGAAGAAAAAAATTTGATTCCTTCAGACAGATAAGAGCTGAAAAATATCTTTCACAATGAGAAGTCAAGCAGCTCAACCTACTCAATTTAACAAAAAGGCTGATAAGAAAGAATCGAACACTGTTTATGGAAAGGCATAGAGAAAATTGGGGCTTTTCTGCCTAATTAATAGAGATATTGAAAGATATGTTAGTGAGAAGATGATATCAGAATCAGCCTTGAAATAAGACTGAGCATCCTACTGGAGAAGGTAAACACTGGAATGCCTTAGTAGATGTAAGTAGAGCAGCCATTGCCTGCTCTCTTTCAAATTAAACCTTTCAAAATGCTGGTGGTGTATAATGTTTCCACAAGAAAATCTGCCGGAGTTTTCTGATGACATGGTTGTGTTTTCACCCTTCTCACTTTTGCCACCTGTCAACAGACACCCGTGATCCTCTTGTTTCATTCCCTTTTTATACAGAAGACTGGGAAGCTTTGTACTGTCATCAGGATATAGTTGACTTCACCTTATTACACAAGCTACAATGAAATCTCCTGCTGGTAGGCACAAATAGTTACCCCCAAATGCTTGGAAGGACTTGTCAATTGACCAGATATATTCCTATCCTTACATTTGCTAGGATTGCTATACTTCGTGTGAGGAAATATTTCTCTAAAAATGAGTATTAGCTGAGTTTATTTCTCTCTGCAGCTCAGGATATGGAATTCCCAGGAAACTTTCTTCAGATTGTTATGGGATTTGGGATTTTAAATATGCATCTACATGTAAGCTAGTAGTTTCCTCTATGGCTTATGTCAGTCCAGACAGTTCAGGAAGGCAAGGATGTAGCTGAGCTGACAAATGCTGGTAGATGCCTCGTTTAGAGAGAACTAAATAGTTCCCTGGACACCTTCAACTGTATGGACCAAATACAATTTGCTGTAGAAAACTTTACTTTGCTCACATGGAGAGAACAGCGTTTTGTTGTGAAGAAACTGGTTTGCACCCACTTTTGATAGAAATTCACAAGCATCAATGGATTTTATCACCTGACATGGCAGAGCTCTGGACACTGTGAGTATCCTGTTATCACCTGTTCTCTTTTGGAGACACAATTTCAGTGAAACCCGAGCTGTTGGCTTCAGTGAAGGAACAGCTACAATTCTTTGAAACTTAATGGTGTGTAATACATAGTAGAGGAGACTAAATTATCTCTTCCAGCTTTAGGTGTTAATATGGTTGTTCAACCCTGAAATACAAGTTGGTGATACCTTCTTTTTGTCAGAGGACATTGTGCCTTGAAAAGAAAATGGAATTAAAGTTAATAAAGTGTTTCTTTCTAAATTTGTTTAAATTTGTTGAGAGATGCTGGCATTATGGTCCTGTCCAGAATTTAGCTAGACATTTTCCTTTTCTAGAAACAAAAAGCTTTTCTTCAGTATAGGTTTCTCTAGAGGATTTATCAGCTTTGAAGCTTAGATTCAGTTTTTATTTCAAGTAAGCTGTCCTAAAAGGTGCTTGTTGAAAATGTGCCCCAAGAAATTAATTGTCAGAGACAACCCCAGGGAGAACAAATGTTTCCAAAAGTACTTGATGATACTTATCATCTATATAATTTTTTATATTTCCTAGCACAGCCCAAACACTCACAATTAACATTAATTATATTACCACTTGTAAAGTGACACTGTTTTGGGGTGCAAAAGCTCATACAACCTATTTTCCATTAAATTCTGAAGAATGAGATTTGCAAAACAATAATGGAAGTGGGTTTTTGATTTCCCAGATAACACAGCCATGACCTCAAAATCTGTACATGAGTCAGCTCTCAACTTGAGTGTTTCTGTAGAGGCTGTTAGCTTGGTTGGCACCACATTTTCTCACTGACAAGAACAGTCTGACCAAAAGCTCCTGGGCACAGACATGCAATTGTCATGCCAGAATTGCACTCCTGAGTGTTTCTCACTAAACTCTGTGCCCCTTTCACCTGACCTACCTGATGGCTAGGTATAAAATTAGTTCAAAGACACCTATTTCTTCAGTTGTGAATAATATGAAAAACATGAAATAATGACAGAATACCTTTAAAAGGAAGAAAAATAGTATAGAAGTAAAAAAGAAAGAGGAAGAAGTGAGATGGGAGAAAATAATGAAAGAAAAGGAAAGGGAGACCATGGTGCTGTATCTTTGGATGACTAATCAAGTGAAATTTTGTTTGATGTAAGACCAGGGTGAAGCCATCTTTAGGTACAAGATATGCAACATAGTGCCAGGCAAGGATGGCTGACACACTCAGCCAGAAATTTCAAATAAACGTAAAATTTGACCAAAGCACAATTACGAGTCTTCTTTTTTTTTTTTTTTTTTTTTTTTTTTTTTTTTTCTCTAAGGTATTTGCTTTTCTAAACATCCGCAGTTACAGAAGAGAGGAAGCAAATAAATCAGTGATGTCAAAAAACTTTTTAGTACTAAAAGTGGAATGAAGTCTGGAGCATGAATAAGAGTTTTGCTGTGACTTCAATCCCAATTTTTCAGATGTTAGTCAGACCCCTTGATCACAAGGAACTGAGGAGAGCATTTAAATATTAAAGTTTTATCACAGAGTTCTTGCAATACTATCTTTGTTCTGGATGAAACAAAGGTTATAAAAAAGATTAAATTGAACATTGTTTAAAAAATTTAATCTGACAGATCTTTTGAGGTTTGAATTTGGTTTGAGGTAAAAGTTAGCTTGAATAATAACAGAAAATCATTTCAGGTAGGTCTATGCCTTCCCTGCTGTTTTTGTTAATGTGCTTCTGTATTATTTTTTAAAATAAATCTGCTCTAGGTGGTCACTAAGCAAAAGACATATACTATCAAGGAAAAGGGTGACACTATCTATATAGAAAGACCTATCAAATACACATATTGAACACCCAAAAAAATTATCGGTGTCATTTGTGGTTGTCATAGGACTACTTGTCACAAAAGCAGGTGCAGCAGTTTCAAAGAGAAGTGCAGTTTCAGAGTTACACTGTCCCTTTTATTTCTGTAGGGGGTTCATTCAAAAAGACATACTCTGCAGGACCAGGTAGAAAGAGCTTCGATTAGGGCTGTACAGTATGTGACTAAAGGATTTGTTAACCTTAGCGCTTCAAAGCACTCTTGAAAATAAGATTCAAATGGGCTCTTTCTTTTGTGGTTCTGTAGTGATAAACGAGTTCTCCATGCACCAATGCTCATGATTACTACTTCTCCAATGTTGTGACTCTGGATGAACCTTAGATCAGTCTAAGTAATGTCCAGAACATTTCATCCATACTAAATAATGTATGTCATGGCAGGCCTCTCCATTTTGCTTAGGAAAGGGCTCCAAGTGTTGTCATAGCTTTTCTGGGGTTATATCATCAATCTTCAGGTGCCCCACCGAACTTGCAGACTTTTTCCAGCAAAGAAAGGAATGGAAGGGGAAATCCAATGGGTAACTGGGTTTCTTTGTTGAGGTTTTTTTTACCCTTCTGTGTTTTTCTATGGGGTTTTGCCTTTTTTTTTTTTTTTTTAAGTTAGAAAAATGTTTCCTTTAATGTTCACTCATAAACTACATTTTCAAACATATGTGCTTGAATCTGTGCAAGAAACTTATTTCCTAATGGTCAGGTTATTAATTAGTGAAGTAATTCATAACATGTCCTGAGGGTAAAACCACTCACATGATTCATCCCAATATGGCAAGTAGAACAATTCAGACACTAAAAGTTATCCTGGGTGTAACTTATTAACAAACTCTTTACTATTCACAGGAAGGTGAAATTTCCATTCTGCTCCTGGAGCCCACTGACTACATCATGTTTAGAATTCTTCTGTCTCTGACAACAGTGCATCATCAGCAATGTTAACTGTAGTTATTCCTGTCTCTATCTCAGTTTAAGAAAGGCCTCCTAAATTTTATTCTTCCTCAGTGGCAAACATATTCCAAAAATTAGCAGAAAAAGCTCTCCTTCAAGGTTTACATGAACCATCATTTTCTGTCTGTAGCTGATTATCTGTTAGTCCTGGTGATTTAATGTCTGATTCAGACCTTTGAATCCTGATGACTTGTTTTCCTCTTCAAGACCTGATTAAGTCTAATAAAAAGCCTAAAAAATTAGAGTTCTGCCTTCATTACTTGTTAGTGATACTGCTTTATCTATATCCCTTAGATAGCTTAGTTTAGTCAGCCTGGCTTTCTGTCTGGCTGTCTACCTATCCTATTCTACTCTCTTCTACAGACAAAGCTTTGTTCATGTCTTTTTAAGACAGCCACAGCTCTACCAGTATTCTTCCCAGGAAAAGAATCTTTAACTTTGTAGTAAACATATTGGCAACATCTATGAAACATTTGCATTATTTAATATAAATATTAAATAAATCTTGCATGCATCTGAATAACATGAATTTATTTCACTTTATGCAAATGACATCAGTCTTCCTGCATTTGCAGTAATATTCAGAGGAAGTTGTAAAACAGAAAATTACAAGGAGTTAAGATTACAGCTGAACATTGAACAAGGCTCTATCTAGACCAAAATAGTTTGTTTAGTTTTCCAAAATCTACAGCCTATAAGAAAGGGATTGGAATTTCTACCGAAGTAATTCAGGTGAGTTAGGTTTGAGCACACTGGATTTTTACCTATTCTTAATTAACATACATGAGAAAAAGAGTAGAAACAGAAGATAGAAGATAGATGTGATCAGAACACACTTTTCCTTTTCAGGATGGATGAATTGAGGAGATTTCGAAACTATTTGCAGAGGTATTACTAAAGCTCATAGTTCTGGCTCATTTGTGATTTTATCCTTATCAGCCTGGAAAACTGAAACAAATACATTGTGTTGGATTTTG
Organism: Cettia cetti; assembly: GCA_013401135.1. Classification (NCBI taxonomy): domain Eukaryota; kingdom Metazoa; phylum Chordata; class Aves; order Passeriformes; family Sylviidae; genus Cettia; species Cettia cetti. Next base: position 69,547 of record VZUI01085598.1, read on the forward strand.
CTTGTGTTTGGGTGGGTGTGTTTAAGACACTCCTTCAGCACTGCTACAAATTTATACTCTCCCAGAGAAAGCTGTGACTGGTACCAAAATTGAGGGTAACCAATGGTGCTGCTAAACAGAATCCTGGAAATGAAAATAGAGATCCTAGGAGATGAACTGGATCAGTTTACAGTGTAAGTCACATCATTTTGGGGATAGAACCAGAGCCTTCTGGTAAGCCACCTTGTGCATTAAACCATTCCATTCAGAAAACTGAAAAACTGTTGGCATTCCCTGTTTCCCTCAGGACTTTACTTTGATTCTCTGTGATAGTGTTGCATGGGAATATCATATATAAGCTTCCTCACTCTCTGGGAGTGCAATAGTTTGCCCTTCACATGAAATCAGTTATGTCAGCTGAAGGATAGTAAAAACTCCTTGGCAGGCAGAAAAATCCATGTTTTGATTCAGTTTTGCTTTCAGTGATCTTTGCTCCCACCTGGTGTCTCTAATTGACAGCTTCTTTGTGGAAGATGGAGACAGAAATATGATTCTAGGCTTTAGCTTTAAGTTACATTTTTAAGACCTCATGAGGAGTGATTTGCTCAAAGAGAATTCTGATAAACCCTGCCAGCAGAAATGAGGGAAAACATTGCAATAGAAACAACTCCAGTTAGGCCCAGTCAGAAGAGCAATGCAAATAGGAGGATTACTCACAGGGGACTGGCATGCAGCCACTGACAGGGCAGAGCACAGCAGGTTTGCTCCATCCTCCATGCTGCACAGCCTGTCTTTAAAACACAGGCAATTTTTGCCCCTCAGAAATCCCTGGCAGGACAACTTTGCTGTCAGAGCGAGCTGTAAAGCTCTGGTGTCAAGCACTGGTAGCAGGTCTAGGTCAAGCTAGATGAACCCTTCTTATAGGCCAGCACTGTCCTGGCTTTGGAATAGAGCTGGCTGACAGAACCCACAGAGTGGTGCTACACCGGTCTCCATCCCCTCCAGGATTCTGAAAACTTTGTTTCATAGGAAATTATTATCTTGCTTCCAGTTTCTATTTGGTTCTTACATAAGTTGTGACTTCAGTAAGATTTTGTCTGAATAAAGAGAAGAACATATTCACAAAATTCTAAGGGAGGGATCTCTGTGTGCAGGTGAGCAGGTCACCCAGGTCATTTATATGAGCAGAGAGCATGGGGCAGCCATCCTGGTCACATATACGGTGAACAAAGAGCAGAAAAGCATGCAGACAGTCTGGGGTGCTCATGCAGAATTGGAGGAATGATGCAAAATATACAGAAATAGGCTCTTTTTCTGCCAAAGTTTGAAGGTAGCATGAATATCTATTTTTTATATCCACCCACTGCATTCTCTGTGGGTTCAGCAGGATGGAGGTCGAGCCTTAAAACAGGAGCAGCAAATCATATGCCTGTTCTCCAGTGTTTCATCTAAGGCTAAAAACATTGCCTTACACCTGTTTTACTTTCCCTTCAATGCAACATTAGGAAAAGGATTAAGAATTTGACTATTTCTATCAGGATTCTTTGGATAAAAATTACCCTGTAAGTGTCCATTCCAAGCATGAATATATATTCTTTTTAAACAACAAGATCCTGATCTCAAAGCATGATTTCCTAATAGGTTTGGTTTAGTTTGCTCTCTTCCACTGGATTCTTTTAAATTTGATCATTAAAGAACTGAGAACTCATTTTGCCTATGTAAGCATTAAAACCACCTATACTTTACATAAAATAGGGATTGATGAAGCATATTCACTAAGTTTTCCCTCCTTGCACTGCCTTGCTCCCATTGCTATCAAATCTGCATGACTCTATGTATGGTTTTTATAAAGCATTTTGGGATACTTCAAAAGTAAATTCTTAATAAAAATGTAAATTATTATTATTGTAAAAACATGTTGGCACTCTGTGCCATGTAGCATTCTCAGGAGCAGCATTCTTTCACGCTGGGATTTGAAAAACAGCACAGAATTTAGCTTGAATCAAATGACATTATGTATTTAGTCATTTATCAAAGCCACTTGGTAGAAATTGGGGAAAACATTAGTTAATCTTATTCATGTGGGAGTTCCTGGTTATGTAGCAACACTCTTAGTTCCCCTTTCCTCTCAAAGGCCTGGAATGCTTCAGCCTCCTATTGAGCTTGAAGCCAGACCATTTTAATGCTACAACATATGAACCAGCCAACAGAGAATGTTAAAGTTAGTGCAGGATATTCCAGGGACTGCAAGGAGCACCCAGAAAAAGCAAATGATAACTACAGCATGAGACATTTGCCTCAATGGGTCTGAATTTAGCTCCCCTCTGAGTCAGGGAATTAGCAAGGCCTTGGCCCATTAATTCAGCTGTTAAGTGATTTTGGTTCGGTTTTTGAAGAGTATTTTTCACCTTTAAAGCAACAAAAAACTTTGGACAGCTTGCTGAGGGAGTTTGGGCCAAAATTTTGGGAATATGTGGTGCAAAGAAAGGTGAAAATTTGTCAGCTTGCAAAAGAGGAGTGTTCTGTTGATAAACTACCTAGTGGCAGTGTAGGCTATCTATGATTAGGATAACTTGAAATACAAAACAGCTGCCTAGCCTAGATCTCACAGGGGTCCATGGGACTTCTTTTTGCTTCAACAAGGTGACAAATTAGAGCAATGGTTCATCCTTTCAAAAAGTCTTTGTTTTGTAGTGACATGCCCTTCCAGTGGCACAGATGCTTAGCTTCATTTTCCTTCAGCAGAGTCTGGGTGAGACAGAATTTATCTATCTGTTCAGAGAATCCCACTTAAAATAGCTATCTTTTTTTTTTCCTGTGGCAAGTTTGCATTATTCCATCTTCACCAGTACCAAGGAAATTCCTCGCACCTGAAAATAGATTCATAATATTTTTCACTTCACTAGACACATGACACAGCATACAGGGATTTATCATAGCAATGACACGTCTTATTAGAGAGTTTGACTCTAGAACCAGCTCTCTTCCCATTTGTGATCACATAGCATCTCACTGCAACTGCAGCAATTGTGATATTAAGTAAGTATTTAGAGTTTTCAGAGTGGTTTTAGTGATGCTTGCCATCTGAAACAAGGTCAAGAGACAACATCATACAGTTCTTTGCCCCATTACAGTAACTGAAGATGATTTGTAGACAGAACTGGTCCATGTGCCACAGTTTTGAGAGTGCTCCCTTTTGAGAGTTCTGACTAAAAACAAACAAATAAACCAAACCAAACAAGACAAATTACAATCATTATTCAGTTAAACAGAAAACACCAAAGAATTAAAAAGAAACAGCCAGGGTACTAGAAACATTTCAATGGAGTTGGTAGATACAATAGAAAGAGGGGCACTGCACACTTCTTTACAGGCAACCAGAAGCCAAGCAAGATACTGTTGGCCTCTAAAACTACTCTAACAAATCATTAGGAATTACACTGTAAATTGTAAATATGCAATTTTTCTACTGCTTACACCTCTATGACAGGAAGACAATTTTCCCCTTTAAAGCAGTCATATTCCTCAGTAGAAAGAAGACAGTCTGCTACCTGAAGATATCATTACTTTGAGATTATTTGTTAGGTTAACAAGAGATGATAGTTTTTAAATGAAGATGGCCTGCAAAGATAGAACATGACTCAGGTACCTGTTGTTTCATGCGTTTAGGGATAAAGTTAGATATAAAAACTACCAAGTGAACATGTTCTGTTTTCTCTGTCTCCCTTCCCCAGAGAGCCCACCAAAGACATAGAAACTTGATATAAGGAATTTAACAACATCCATACCAGGTCAGAGCCAAGAATCCACAAATCCATTACCATGTCTCCCAGAAGTGGAGAGTATTATTCCAGAAGGAGGAAAAATTTGTATTTCAGTTCCTGGTGTTTCAATGTAGGATTAAAGCCGAACTCTGCAATCATTGTTGGCAGAGGAAGGTGCAATTCAATGTGGCAAATGTGCAGCAGCTCCTGCAAAGAATGATGGACAAGTATTTTTGGAAATGCAACGGGAGTCCAGTGAGTTCACAGAGCAACTGGAGCAGAAGAGCATCACCATGCATAAGGACTGTTTAAAGGATGCCTGGAGCATTCTTCAGAGGCCTAGCACCCCAGCAGAGCACCAACAGGAGGCCAAATCCCAGCATCTTTGGGAATTCTGCCTCTTTGCCAGAGTGGCTTACACTGGAAATAATAGGAAAGGACTTCTTTGGATGGAAAGACATGAGCCATTTGAGTAGCTGGGAATGAAATTTGATTCAGAACTTCTGCATGATGTTTCCAAAGTCTGATCTAGTGGGTTCACCCAGCCTCACTAAACCCTTACAAAGAAAAGGAGCAGACAGTATCAGGTGCAGAAGGAAGGGTGCCCGAACTGGGTGAGCATCACAACAGGGGTCCAAATATTATTCTAGACTGCAGCACTGAACTGTTTAGCCATTTCCTAAGCTAAAAGTGATTTTTTTATATCTCTGGGTCTTCAGTGGATTTTTTATTTTTGTCCATAAATTTAGGATCTTAGGTCTACAGAATGGAAGAAGTAAAAAGTATTCAAAAGCAGAAATTTTACTCTGTTCTTGTAAAAAGCTGGAGTTAAATGGGAGTTAACAGGAGAAAGAGAAAAAACACAGATAATTTAGAACAGTCAAATACAGTTACATGGCACTTTTTTCCTAAAGATTTCAAAGCTCTGTTCAAAGGAAGCAGCTATCATTGTTCCCACTGTATACACAGGCAAAATTAAGCCCAGAAATACAGATACTGACCAGAAGTCATGTAGCAATTGAATAATAGAACTGGACATTTTTTCAAAACTCAGAACCTGGGAATTTTAGCTTAATAATAAAGCTGCTAAACAAAACCCCCAGTATTTCAAAACTTATGGTGATAGTGGGGAAGCCAGGAATGCTTCCCAGATATGTCTGGGTCTACTTCAATGCAAAAGACAAACAGATTCGGTCATTGCTTCATGCTTTCCTGGTTTTCATGCAAAGTAAATCCAGACATGAAACATAGGGAGCAGCCACTGTGATTTCTAGCAGAACCCACCCTGGACTTGAGACCAAGGCTGAGGAGGCTTTACAAGGTTTGCAGTATAGTCACAGCTACAGGGAGTAAATCTAGTTTCAAATTCTCAGCAGGAAATATTCATGGCCAGAAAATAGGACAGGAGGATATTGAAATGGGTTGCAAAGATTTAATTGTCTTACATTTAAAACTAATAGCTCTTTCAAAAGTTATAAAGTAGTTCAGAATAAAATTTTTAGCCTTCTCTATTTAAAATATTCAATTTCCAGTCTTCCAAGATAAAAATCCAATTTTTTTTAAAAAAAAGACATCTTGAAGTAAAGCACGTCTTTATTTAAATTTTAGCTTTGTTTTGGTTTTAACTACAAATCTTTTTTTAAAGATCTGCTTGAGATTTTCCCCAACGCTCAGGTTTGATCACTGAATCAAAAAACCCCACCTTACTGTTTGCCTAGTTATGTTAATGAGTCCCAGCCCAATGAGCTAACCTTCAAATCACACAACCCCTTCATTAGTCTCTCAGAATGCTGCAAATACCTTTAATTCTTTTGCCTCTGAAAGTTTCTCTTAGCAGATCTTGAAAGACTTTTTATCTCAGATATGACCAAAATTTTAATTATTTTCTCAAGTAGTTGCCCGTGTCATATACATAACGGGAAATATCAGCAGGAAATCAATTTGACAGACACTAATGTTGCATGTTCACCAGTTCACCAAATTACACCAGCCATGTCATCACAACGGGCATGAATGGTTCTGGCCCTGCAGTAAACCAAGGACACCTAATGTGGTCTAATTAGGACAGCTGTACACAGAAGTAATACAGTCTTAAATGAGGGTTAGAGTGTCTTTCAGCAAGTCAGTTAAGAATTTTCCTTTGTCAATGGGCTTTCACACACTTTTCTATGTATTTATGTTTATTTCTGTGTATTTCTAATATTTCTAAGAGCTGAGACATAAACATGTCCTGTTATCTAAAACACTGTCATGGATAAAAATCCTGGGTTTTTTTTGTGGTTTTGTCTTTTCGATCTAGCCGCTTGCAGGTGGCATTTTTAAGCACTACATTTAAATCTCATGTTTCACTTATGCCAAAAATTTTATTGAGACTCGGCGATACAGTTTGCTTTTTGTTGTGTAAGATGAAGGAAAATGTAAAACTTTTTGTTTTGTCACCCCTCACCCTTGAAGTGTTCTTCTGGAGGTAATCTATAAAAAATTCCATCAATGAGGACCACAGTGCACAGTAGTTGGTATTGGTGAGAAAGATTGCATCTTTAAAAAACAGAAGCTATAAGATACACTATTACTGCAAGAACTTTAGGAGCAAGGAAGCAGAAATGAGCTTTCAGAATAGAAGGTGTTTCGGTGTGGTTTTTTTTATTCCTGCTGAACAGTAATTGTGCATTTCCCTTTTCATCCTCTCACTCTCTTTATTTTTTAATACTGTTTTATAGACATGACTTTAGAAAGTATTCTCAACTTCTGATTACTTTAGACTAATGTGCAGAAAACTGGCATCCCAGGCATTTCTGCAGTACTGAAACTCTCTCAGAATTCCATCCACACACATCCTTGCAATGATAAAACAGAAATTCTATAAAAATATGAAGAAAGGGACCAAACTAAACCTTTAGTTTTATATGGGGTATTATTTCTTGTTGTTTTTGCTACAAAGCTGTAATTGGCCTAGTGAGATCTGATAAAATGTCTTATTATAAACTTGAACATCAACTGATGGTGAAAAAAAAATATAATGGAACTTGTGACTGAGAGAAAAGTAAAAGGGTATAAATGACTGGCAGTTCCCATTTCTTTACAAGTGTTACATTTCAGTCCCCTGCCACTACCACATGTTTCCTGTTCACAGATAATTTGTACAACATATTTTATCATTCAGTTTTAGACATAGTTGAAAGGCTTTTGCCTAAGGCTTGGAACACTTTGAAAATTGTATACCATTTGCAAGGCTTTCTTCTGCTTCACTGTGCAATTAGGTGACTGCCTTTCTGCAGACACTGGATTTATCATATGTGGAATTGGGGTTTTTTTTCACCAAGGTGAACTGGGAACAAAAATGCAAGAAGGTTTTCAGTAACCCACAGACAAGGGATTAGTGTGCTGGCACAAAGATTGTAGGCTGCCTGTCAGTCCCAAACTGGACGCCATTCCCTCACAGAAGGAGTATTGTAAGCCACAAAGTTTCATACAAAAATATTCAGTCTCCCTGCTCTTACATACCACATCTATGCATGATTCAACCTTCTGTGGTGCAACAAGGATATCTAATCCAAAATTGTTTTTATTATTATTTTCAAATATGATGATTTTATGAAACTATTGATTTTTTTTATTATTATTATTCCTTTGCCCCCCTCCTCTTCTTCTGTTCTCTCCCCCTCCCTTTCCCCAGCTCTGTCTTGGCTAAACTTTGCTCCCGCCTAAAGTATGAAGATACTGATGTGCTAAGAGCTTCCCCTGCTGGAAGTTCCTAGCAAGAGGTGTTGTAGTCAAGTAGGGATGGATCTGGGACTAACTCCCAGTTCAGCTAATTTATGTGCTCAGTTCCTGTCGAGCGGAGAGTACATAATGTGACTTGAGATGCTGATTAAATTTCATGTGTATTTCTATGTTCTAAATAAACCAAATTTTAAAGTCAGATTTGAGCAATGGTAGTTTAGAGCCCTCATTACAGCAGTTTGCTTTTTTCCAGTGAATTCTGTGAGGCACAGGGAAACAAATTCAGACCTTTTGTATAATGTATTTATGTGCTTTTACAAGGTCATCTTCCAGTTGGAGATCTGGAAAATTTCTTAAGAAGTAAACCCTATCTATTAAAATCACTTCATTGTTTAATGGAAAGGGAATTGTGAATTAATTCCTTGCTTTTGGTTGCAGGCATCCAGCTTGTGGACACGGTGAGTGCGTCAGTGCAGAAGTGAGCTGCAAGGAACACCGGTATCCTGTAGCACAATCCCATCGGAAGAAAGGCGCATTTCCTCAGACAGCACGTCTGTCTCAGGCAGTAACAGAAACTGGCCTTTTCTGAAAGCTTGGAAAAAGCTGCATGTTTCAAATCAAAACTAAGATACTTTCAGTCTCAGTTTTTACATATCCATCTTAGACATATCTGGCTGTAAATTCCCCAGCTTTTTTTGAGTGCAAGGGAAAATACTATTACTTAAATAGTTTAAGCACAATAATATGCTTCTGCTGGCCACTGTGTTTGCATACTGCAATCGAGTGGGCAGGATTGTCTTGGCCTCTTGGTAAGGTCTCTCTGCCTTTGCACAGGCCAGAGATGAGACTTTGGAGTAAATTGCTTCGTTGTCACTCCCAGCTCCGTTGATTTTGTGTGGTTAGATTGTAGGAGTTTTCTGGGGCACAGTTTGACTCCCTGTGGTTTTTAAACTCAGTGCTCAGAAACAGGTGGCATAACGGAAGATAATGCACTGCCCCTGTGAGGGTATAACCCAACCTGCAGGGCTGCAGTGAGGCTGCAGCAATCTGAGAGGTGACTTAGAAGTCTTCCCTGTGCCAAAGCACCTCTTCTTTCACCTGAATTGTCCGGCTCACACGGGGATGTATTTTGCATCCTACTGAATTATTGGCATTTGGGGCAAGAAGAAAACCTTTCTCTCTCTATCTGTAGCCTCATGAGGGCTGAGTCACAGCAGAACTGTCTTAGTGTGTGTGTACCAGCAAATATTTGGAGAGCTTCTAAGCTCCCACCATCTGTACACATGCAGATACACAAGAAGATGGAAAGCTTCCAAGGTAAGTTCCCTTTCAATCCCCATAAAATTCCCAAGACCCAGCTAGCAGTTTGAGCTTGGTGCAAGAGGACCCAAGGATTTCCTTCAAATTCTCTACTGGGTTTATTTGAATCTGCTGCCAGGTCAAAGACTCAAAGAGGTTACCAAAAAAAAACAAAACAAAAAAAAAAAACCTAAAAGCACTGGGTCATGGGATTTCCCAATCTAAATGTAATGGTAAACCCAGACTGACTCCCTTCTTTCTGTGCTATCCATTGTGCTTTGTCCCAAGTGGGAAACACAGTTTGCCAACACAGAGGCAACATACACTGTAAACAATGACAGGAATAAAGCTGAATATTATGCATATTCATTGCATGCAATCCTAACACAAACATCCCTACTGAGTAAAAGAGAAAAGAAGTTGGTTTGGGTTTTTTTTTCAATGAAGGAGCTGCTGGGGTTTTTTAACCATTTATTTTCTCAGCTGTGCAATTTTCAATAACATGCAACAACAACATTTTATTTCATATATTATAAGCAAGTACTTTGTAAATGGATTTTTTTCTTTACTACAACTTAGCTGCATGATAATTCAATTGACTAATTTCTCAGAGGAGTTCACTCATTTCAAGTTTCCAGAAGGCAATGGTGCAATTATTCACTATTTTCACTTTGGTTTTTCTATAACTTCCAATTTTCTAATCAATTCATCTGATATGGGTTTCATTTTCTTTTATTTTAGGATGGGGTAAGGATATGTTCGTGTTCTACTTTAGCGTGCCAAAATTTCTGGTTTCTAATGTGAATCCTGAACAGAGTGCAGGAAAAAACTTTCTCCATGCAGAACACCTCATACTTTATCCAAATTCTTAATGTAACATAGGACATATTTCCAAACTATTATGCTCTCATTTACATGCCTACTTGTATAATGTAGTTAAGATATAAATTGTTTTCTTGTAAAAATCAGTTCTCCATCCTGAAGAGTAAAGCAAAAAGTCTTTGAAGATCCCAACCTAATAGGGCTAATTTCAAGAAGGATAATAAACCCATAAACATAACCCTGAGGAAGTCAGCTCAACCTGGCCCACAAATTTCTTGGAACTCTTACTTCCATGCTTCAGGGTACCAAAATAAGCCATGATACTTCATTCCACAGCCAGAAAAAAAATTCGCTTAATTCTGTAGCAATGACTTGGGCTATAACTTATAATGAAGGCTACTCTGGGTTAGATTGCCTGATAATAAAACACAATTCTGTGGCATGCCTTTTTTTTTTTTTTTCATTTTGCCCCATTTTATTCTCATTTGAAAAGCAAAATATGAGTTTTCATTTTTACAGAAGTATTGTTCTTGATTATTTTCTTTTAATAAAGATTCTGTACTCAACTGTGTGAATAGTACTAACATTCAGCAGCTAGCATTTATTGTTCCTGCTCTTTTCTGGATACTAAGCAGCACAGAGTATATGGGGAAATTCTCATCAATACTTATTTGTTAAAACTAGTGGGCATGCATACTCAGAATTCTGGTTATTTAAAATATTAAGTCTGTGAACAAACCAGGTAATATCCAAATTCTGCATGCACCACAGAGTACTCATGCTTTGCCATTGTGTGCTTGCATGATTATTTACATTTGCTTGAAACATTCACACATTAATTATTAAATTATTTTCTGTCTTGCTGATGCATGAATATTTACAGATAAAAGCTATAATTTCTGCTATGAGTTGATTATCATTAATGCATAATTATTAACAATAGATTATCAGAAGGATACTCCTTGTTCACAATAGATCTGACACAACAACAGATGGCAAAATAAGTAGTAAGAGTGTAAAGCCAAGACAAAACCCTAAATACTTCATTTAGAGCAGGACTATAAATACCCTGACAGACACACCATTTCTTAATATGTGCATGGGTGATCTTCTGAGTCTGCCTGCAAATTAGAGAATAGCCTGAAACATATAAAATAGAAATGAAGGCCAAAACAGAAATTATATAAGTGCTTTGGCAGAAGCAGAAAATGTTATTTGAACACATATTCTACCTGACCACAAATCATCAGTGGCAGCAAACAGGACATTTTAAAATGGATAAGGATCAAGCACCACAGGCCTGTCTCAGAGCTATGAGCTTACATGTGATAGGTCTACTGCACCTCCAAAAAGCAAGCTTGGAGCTTGTATTTTATATAGGTTTGTAGAGGCATATATAAACCCAGCAAAATGTAACCCATCATTAACTGCGGACTGTTCTTTTGTGTGCCTGTTCCACCGCAATTATTTTGGATCCTGGCCTGTACTGGTCACACTGAGAGGCATTGAAAGATTAAACATTACTTGAATTACAGTTTTCATTTACAGAAACAACAGAGCTGGTGTGGGAACAGCCCCATGTCCAGAATGCAGCATTGGTTCAGCCCCACAAGTAGAAGCTCTGAAGCAGCCAAGCGCCCTGTGGCCTTGAGCTGGACTGCAGGGAAGATGAGTCCTTTCCAACCAGACCTGCTGCTCTCCAACCTCCCAAGCTCAGAGCTGGTCTCCTCTGACTTGTCTGGGATGGGTTTCATCCTAATGAAAAATATATATTGAAAAATAAACTAGATAATCAGAGTAATGGTTTTTCATTAGACTCAATTGTTCCTTTTTAGCCAACCCCACTAGAGAATGTTGAAGTGTTTTTGTGTGGGCTGAAATGTTCTATTTCTTAGGTCAAAACAGGGTTTATGCTATTTTCCCATCCACATCCTTCAACGTTCGAATGAGATGGCTTTAATTCACAATAATCCTTTTGCTAATTACTCCAAGAGAAACTCTGGTTTAAAGCTGTCAGGAGCAGCACCTATACTGTCTCCACTGACAAAAGCAACACCTGAATGAGGTAAGAAATGACTGCAGCTGCAGCCACCAGGGTAAACCTCAGCTGCTCCTGGGCTAACATACCTGAGGAAATTCAGAGTAATCCATGTCAATCAGAAAATGACAGCAGCCTTCCTTTCTTCAGCTTTAATTGAGTCAGGTAGGCACAGTTTGGCATTTAAAACATCTTTCTGGTATGTGTGCTTTGTGCCATCTTTGAACATGAGGAAATCCAGTTTTCTCTCATATAAAACATTTTTTCCATCTTTAAAATAATCCTATACCTTAAATGTTTCAGATTTGACATAGAAATCTAGCATGAAAATAGTCTTTTTGGAGAAGTAGGACATAATCCTATTCTGGACAAATTGATTTTGTGTGAGCAAGTTGGAGACTGAGAATATTTTTTTCTGACTGATACATAGAGTAGTTCAGCAATGTGCAGGCATAGCTTCCTGAGTGGAATGAAAAAGATCCGTAAGTGTTTCAGAAGTTTTGCATTCTTTAAGCACGTTTGCTTTTTTTGTAGCCTGTGAAAATAATTTCTATTCAGACTGAGCAGTGATTTGTATTTAGAGTATACTTCTTTCTGTAGCTTCAGTTTGCACTCTGTCTAAAAATGAATTTTACAATTGTATACAGGACTTTTGAGAATAGTTGAAGCTAACATGACACTTACTTGTATTGGAGGCATGCCCTGCCAACAAGCACAAGGTAGAACTTTAAAACTGATGGAATGGAAGATATGTATTTCCTGAGAAACACATATTAAAATACATAATCTAAGGTGAAGCCACTTATGCTGCTTAATTGACATAAGGAAATTAAGTAATGTACCAGAAGCTGATATGTCCAACATAACTTGGTAGTCCCCTGACAGACTTCTTGAAAACTTAGAATAGATGCTGTCTAAGACCAGTCAGGCTAATAAAATGGGTTTTCCTATAGATTTGTGTGTTTTGCTTCTTTAAGGCTCTGCCTTGAATAACCCAGTTTTCCCTCACGGTCTCTTCAACAGCAGACAAGACACAGCAAAGCTGTTAGACAGTATATCATTGCTGATCAGCTGCAAGCTGCTGCTGCCAAATGGGATGCATGAACTGAACTCTACCTGTCTTACTCTTACAGGAGGTTAAAGATGCTCTTTCACTCAGCTGCCAATATTTCTGAAAATATAAATTAAATGGCTGTGAGACATCATCATTTTTTAATCTGATTAAAAAACCTCATTGATCTCAACAGGTCCAAAAACAGGCAAGTGGATGGTAGGTAGATAAAAAAGACGAAATACAGCTGCATAAAATGTGGGGGGAAATAGAAAATATTTTACAGATAACTACACACAAAAAATCAGTAGCCCAGGCTGCTTGCCATGCCTTAAGTGGAGTTTGAGTTATTGCTTAAAAACCTCCAATTGTTTTGGAATCCAAATAACAGACAGACCATCTTTTTCTACATATATCAGTATTAAATATCATGCTGATCAGGTTAGTATACTGGATCCTCAGGTTCCTAAAAGAAGGAAGTGGAAGTCAGTTTGATTCTACTTCCCTGGATAAGAAATGGTCCTACCTAAAGATGGTCAACACGAGACAAATGATGCTGAATCATTCCTTGCTTTCATTTGCATTTGCTGTCATAATCCTGGGGTTTTTTCCTACTGAGCCCTGGCAATGTGCCAAATATATGGAAGACAAGTCACAGCTTTGTGTCAGAGAGCACCAAGCCACCTGTAAGCTGCCCATCACTCCACGTGGCTCAGAGCTGCTGCCTCTCTCCCACAAATCCAGTGGTTGGGACCAGACCTGTGATCAGCCATGCCGCTTCATTGTTAGTATGGTCCTCAGCACATTTGGGGCACATGTCCATATTAGTCTTTCAGGTACTGTTCAAGGAACAGGCTGGAGCAAGGACAGTCTCCAGGCGACAGTAGGGGCAAGGCAGGGAGAAGAGAATTCAGCCATATAGATACAAATGTCTCAGAAAACAGCCCCTGATTGTTTTTTAATCAGTACAGACTTTGATCCTAGAGCCATGCCTGGTACCAACTCTGGTACTAAAAGCACACTAACCACATTGGGTGGTCTTTATCCTCGGGCCAGGTATGAATATCTCCGTCTCAGAGGACAGCCATTCTCATATTGGTTGACCTGTCCACTGCCACCAAAGCGGAGCCCCAGTGGTGTCCATTGTGCAGCCACACTGTCCATGCTATGGGGTAGGAGCAGCTCTGAACAGTGTCTCTGATTTCAAAACAAAGCAAATGTTCATCTGTCTGGATCTACCACAGTTGTTGTGACTTTCTTCTAGCAAATGGGTACAAAGGCCGAAGAGTGAAAACCAATGTAAGACTGCCCTGTTAGGCAAATACATAACAGAATAAAATTAAGACTTTATTTTAGTTTTAGCATTCAGAAAGCTCAAAAAAATTTTAACTATGAAGCTTATAATTTTAATAAGTGGATTTCTAATACTATAACTCTGCATATATGGGTATATCAACTCTTGGGCTGTTGAAATTTTTTTTCTCTGAAGATATTTTTAACAAGACACAGATTTCCTACCAAATGTGCTGGTTATCGACAAGAAAACCAGAAAGAGATAACAGGAAAAAAAAAAAAAAGACAGAGAAAGAAATTGTTTAGCTTTCAGTAAAAATGCTTGTATTTGCTTCATTCTTTTGCTAATTGTGGTATGGGATTTTATTTTTCCCAAAAGAAGGAGCACCCATCTCCTGTCTGTCCCTTATTATTGGTCTTGTTGTCATTGAAATATATAGCTTTACACCCTTTTTTTCCAGGAAAAAATAATTAGCACAGGGAACTTGAAATGGAAAAAAGGAAAATGACATTTTGGGGTTTGGTGGGGTTTGTTTTTTGTTATTGTTGTTGTTGGGGTTCTTTTTGTATTTCCCATGTAAACTAAATTACTTTTCACCCAGCCAAAATATGCACTCAGAAACATGCTGATGCTTTTCAAATTGTAGTAGATAGAGGCACTTAATCACCAGTTTAAGTAGAAAATGTGCACCAAGGGAATTTTCCATGGGGTGATTTAGCTGTATGCAAATCTGATGTGTACTGTAGTACTGAGGCGCTCAGGAGCTGAACACTGTAGAGCTTGTCAAGGGATTAGGTAACAATGAAGATTTAAGAGCCAGGACAAAGCTAGATGTGGGTTGGGAATAATATCCTGGTCAATATATCCTCTGGTGTAGACAGCTAGATAAACATGTAGATAAAACTTACTACAGCAATGTTCAAGCAAAAAAAAAAAAATGCACCATTGGCAAAGAATTGAAGAAAAACTCCACAAAGCACCGACAGCTTTTTTCCTTTTTCTTTCTGTTTACTGAATAATATTGTATTGGAGGCATCATGGCAAAACCTCAGGACTGAACCTGTTGTGATCCCAAACTGTTGGGGGATGCAATTTGTAATATTTCTCATTTGCTAACATGAGTCCTGCTGATGGGGTGAGCGACTGGCTGCATACTGCTTAGTAGATAATTTATATGTGTAGACTAAAAGCAGTACTGCTGTAAAGAATATGTATAAGGATTTTTATAAACAAACCAAAGGTGTAAATAGATTGGAGCTTCACGTGTTCATAGAGTCAGTGTTCTGCATCATTAAAAGCTCTACACTAAGACATAGTCTGTCATCCTCCAAGTATACACATCAATTTCTATCATGCTCATAATGGCTCACTTGCTACCTGTGAAGTAGCTACAGTAAAACTGCAACAAGCTTCCAGAACACAAAGAAAAAATTCATGTTCCTACCCTTGGACTTCCCTGCTCTCACACCCTTTTGGTGCAGGATGGTTCCCCTGAGCCACCCTAGACAGATGAGAACTCAGTATGGAGACAGGTTAGCCAACACAGGAATCAAAAAAGAGCAAATTGGATTATTAAAACACAACATTGCAGACATTTTGTTCAGTGTAAAGAGAGCTGTAAATACACTTTAAAAAATATTTCAGCTGCTATCACAGTTACCTCCATGCAATCTGGAAACAGTAAGAACTTTACATAGGACAGAAAAATCATTCTTCAACTATATGTATTGAACAGTGAGAAATGTTGATCCTTAAATGCACGTGAAAACAAAAAGAACCATCCTTAAGTTTTGTACCACATGTTGAGCTCTGATTGTATTACTGGGTGTGAAAACTGACTTTCCAAGTCAATGGCTCAAATACAAGTGTTTCGGTCCTCTGCCTCAGTTTTTCATCTTAAAATTAATGAGATTAGATAATTTTTTTTCTTTCTTTTATCCTTAACGTGTGTCTTTTGTGGATTGTGACACTCACCTAATTTATGTGTCTCTGTAAGACAGGAATGATGGCAATTAATATCAGTATTGCAATTCATTAGATTTCCTGAGTTCTGGCCCATTAGTTAATAGAAAACAGCTTCTTTAAAAATGCAAAGTCAAAGCTATTGGAACTGTGTTTTTTGGTTGTTTCATGTGGAAATGCAGACTGAGGGAAGATGGATTTTTCTGGTCCTTGATCTGAAAGTGCCCACAACTGTGATGGGACAGATGGGACCCCAAGGTGTAAGTATTAATGAAAATACCCTGATACATTCACAGGGTAATACTTTAACTTTGGCTTTTGGTAGTAGAAATGCTCATTTTTCTGCCAAATACAAGGCCTGGCAATGAGGCTTTTTCTTTCCCAAAAGCCATCTTGTAAATTGTGGCTTTAGGTGGGCCTGAAAAAGACTTGGGTTGGCTGGAAAAAAATCTGTCTCCACAAAATGAACTACACAACCATTCATGACAGAACTTTCAAGGCAGGTGACCAAAATTCAGGAAGGCTCACTTTGTCCCGGACAAGGTTCTGCTGAGGGAGGCTGGACTGCCAGGATAGAAAAGCAGAAGGCACAGTGATGTTAGTGCCATGAATTACAGGAGCAAAAAAATGGTACAGCACAGTTTGCAGAGAGAAGCAAGCCAAACTTTGTGCTTGAGGAAGGATATGTCCCTGAGCAGTGTGATGTGGTTACACCTCTGACCTGAATGGTGCATCTCAAAAGAACCAGGGACATTGATCAGCTGTGGAGTATTCTTTGTGAATGGAGGACACATGATTACTTTTTATCTGCAAGATATTCTAATTATGCTGTGGGCATCCATTTCAAACTACAGAATTATTATTGAAAGTCATTTAATTTTCAGTGGCAGTCACTTGAGTGGACAAAGCAGAGTAGCACAAGAAAATTGCTTAGTACAGATTCAGATCCTCCGTGATTTCCATACACACATATAATTTTTACTTTCTGCTTATAAAGAGTTGGAGTAAATTACTAATATGTACTGAATGCAGTGTGTTGCTAGTATCAGACTCTTAAGTATGAAAAAAATGTAATTTTTAATTACACCTGCATGAACTTTCTGGGTAAAATGAGTAGCAAATTTTTACATACAAGTGTGTGATACAGTATTGTTATACTGCACATACTGAACTTCTATGGAAGATAACTAAAGTATCCACAATTATTGTAGTAAAGAGAAGAAACACAAACAAAAAAAAAAGATTTTAAGACTTTTAGAAAAGCATCTAAATTCATATGTTTCAAGGCATAAAACTGTCTGTGGACTAAAAAATTTTCCCTGTGGACAAGTAGTCTCGGTAACAACTTCCTGCAGAGTTTCTGGCATGCTCATCTGAAGCTAGCTAATTTTATAAATGCTTTACTGAAGAAGGTGGACAACTTTTCTAATCCAGCATGTCCTCTGTGTACTCATATGAAAAATGAGAGCCTCTTATATTATGCCTACCATGAGCAGTTTTGTCTGCTATAACTCTGTTCTTGATTCTTTTCCAAATGTAAATGAAACCAACTGGTGGATAAGGTTTCCTTCTCTGTATACCTTCTTCTCCTCCTATTCCTATCCCCACTGCAGAAGACTGTAAAATGCCGTCTCCCTACACTACAGGCATATAGCAGGTCTGGGAAATAACACCTGGAGCTCAGAGAGCTGGCAGTATCACAGGAAGAGTAAAAGAGACCAGCTGCAAGGCCCTGCTGGGTTCCTGCCTTACACTGGGTGATTTATATGAGGCTTCACTTCACCTGTTGCATATTTGTATTTGCAGTCCTTCTTCACGATAAGGCAGCTTTAATTAAAATGGTAACTAAAACTCACTACATGGGCCCCATCAGAAAGGGACAGCATCTCAGAGGGTTAAGGCAGAACCTACTCTGGTAGGTACACTGACTCAGGAGAGGGCAAGATGTCTCTTTCAAGTGTCTGTGCAGTTTGGGGCTTTTGAGGGATGGGAGCTGCAGGCTATAGTCCCCAACAGTACTATCTACGATGTGGTCTACTTAGGCTGTGACAAACGCCTTACACTTCTTCCCCCCACCCAGGACCCAGACAGGGAACTCAAATGAAGCCATACTTCAGATTTAAAGGGAGGATGCCAGTTACAAAGTGTATCCAGTCTTCCTCCCAAGGGGTCTGCACTGGGAGAGCGGTTCTGCTTCTCAAAATGGATGAGGAAGTGTGAGGCCTGGGGAGCCAGCATTACTACAGGCACTTAATGCTGTGTTTATTGCTTTGATTTTGGGCATTTCAGTAAAAAGTCAGTTAAAGCTCCAGGAATTCAGCATGTTGGAAAATCAGATCCAGCTTGTCTTAAACTGACTATCCAAGGCAGAAAGCTTCTCTGGAAACATTTTACTCTGGTTCTGTAGATGCAGTTGCATACCAACTTTTTTTATTTAAAAGTATAACATCCTTTGGGTTGTTAAAGAGATTTAAAAGCCTACAACTTTCCCTTCACAATGATTTCGGTATTTTGATGGTTTCCTGTGAAAATTAAACACTACATTTTGTATTGCTGCTAAATAATCTTTGCTACATCTAAAATTTCTTTTATTTATTTATATTTTATTTTATAAATCACCTGTCCAAAGATTATCCCACTGTATTCCACAGATGCACAGTCAGTAAGGCTGTATGTGGTGAGGGTGAAACTTGTCAGCAAGGGCTAGTGTCTGGGCAACTCCTCTGCTCCTAAACACACAGGAACCTTGATTATGAACCATTTCTGCAGCCTACACTAAGCTATGGCCTCTGTCTCCCACCATGATATCCAGCCAGCTGGAAGTACCTCTGGGTATAGGGCCATTTCTACAACAGGATTAATTTTTGGAGCACTGACAGAAGTGTTCAGTGCTATTAGTTCAATAAGTTTGGAAACTGCTGGATTATAGGACAACTCACAGTTTAGCAAGCTGTTGCCTGAGGATTTTTCAGAAAAAGAAAATAGAAGAAAAAAGGAGAGCAAAATAAAAGCATGGCAAAATAAAAGCATATGGGTTTATGCTAAAATGGTCCTCTGACTTGGGGCATTTCAGTTTTAACTTAGAGGGGAGATTGTGGGAACTCAGAATTTTCACAATGCACATCCAAACCCAACTGTCTTAAATTGACCACCCAAAGTCAGAAAGCTCCTTCTGACGCTTTTTGTTCTTTTTTCGTGTATGAATTATTAAACTTCTATGAATTAAGCATTCATCTTCAGGCTTCTAAATGGAGTCTGAAATCCTGTACATTCTGTATAATACAGAAAATTAAGATTATGCAGATGGAAAATACTTCCCTGCTGCAGTTTTCTCCTAAGATGTCTTACAAATACTGAGCACAGTGCCCCCGTGCAGAATGCAGCTGGGTGCCATTCAAGTAGTTCTTTCAAGGATGGTACAGGAAGATGTGCAGGGAGATAGGAGTATCTGAAGCTTCCACTGAGAGGCAGTAATTCCAGGAAGCAATGCTCACAGGAAGGTGTGGTGCTCCTTTCAGCAGTGACATTAATGCTTGCTAATTTCCTTGAATGCTACTGCCTAAGCATTTGATGATTGCTCTACCCATCCCTGAGAACTTCTATGGAGACTGACAAACATTTGTGCTAGGACTACTAATGGAGTTTTACAACATATCACTAAGAGAGGCCTTCCTCCAGAATACTTGCAGGTATTCTGTTGATGACCAGCATTTGCTGGATCTGAGTAATAGCCATTAATTCAATAATCCACCAGAAATTAGGACTCTAAGATGCTTTCAGTATTGGCTTTTACAGATTTCTCTGAAATTTCATCACATGACAGTTTTTAATCTCAGCAAGCTCCTCCAGGTCAACAAGTAAAAGGCAGTAGCAAAGCAAAGCAAAACATCTAACAAATTCAATGAGCATCTATTATCAGCCTGATTACACACTGCACCACATAGAGTCCTAATGATTTCAGGGAAGCTTCATGCAGTATAAGGAGTCTCCCATGCAGATTAGTTTAAAAGATCAGGGCCTCCATATGGAACATCTCCTTCATTCACCCCTTCCTGTTCTGAATAGAACAGTATAAAACAAAGGCCTGCTTTTTTGCATACCCACAAGGTTAGAATTCTTGATAGATTTGTACAATGATTCAAATGATAACAGCTACGAAAATATTTCTCAGTGCTATTTAAAGCCTGTGTTGGCTTTTCTCACCTCTGTCACTCACTGCAATCTTCTCTGTCCAATTACCTTTCTAATAATCATTTTGATGCATTTCAGCTGCCACAGCATTAGGTATAAATGCCTAAAATCATGCCATTCAGTCCCCAGGAATAATTTCATGGGAGGACTGTCATGGGTGTGTAATATTAAGGGGGAAAAAAAAATCAAATGTCAGAAACTTCATATTGATACTTTGATCAGAAGCAACATGAGACTAAAAGTTTTTGAACAACAAACCATTTGAGAGTGTGTAACATGCTTGTGAAAATATTCATAGCATAATTAGATAAATAACAGATCCAGTGTCTATTTTTACTTTCCCTTGATGAGAAGCTTTGCAGGAGAGACTGCTGGTAGTTAATTCTCCCTAACAACAATCTGTGTAATCACAAACCCCAATTAGCTGTGCCTGTTCTATGCTATACAAACTATTTCCTTAGCGCTTCACATCACTACTTTGTAATTAGCTTTCATCTACACGAGCTTTGACTAAAAAAATATAAAAGAGTGTAAGTGATTGTACTGCCACTCAGTATTCTGCGAAATAATCGCTAGCGATTTCAATCAGATTAATTTTATCACCCGTATTAAGGAAAATTACCTCCCTCTTCACTCTCTACAGCTGAGGGCTATTTCATTTCCTGAGATGTTCATAAAAGCATAATATAAAGCAATCTGTAATTGTAAATATCCTTCCCTAATAACTTTGAGATATTTCCTTAATACATCTTTACATTTGGAGTTTCCGTTCCATAAAATACAGTAACAAGTGCTCTATTATGTTTTAAGTGTGTGCTGTTAAGCTGGACAACTTAGCGCTGTCCTTCCTGTTTTTACATAGGGTTATATTTAACTTGCAGATAATGGGAACAAGGTTTAAAAGTGATGGAGCGGAATAATGGCGTTACAGCAATAATATATCTTGCCTTTGTGAGGAATAGAACTTTACGGCCTATTTCAGGTCAGCCAACACCAATTCCATTTTTCACAGCCTGACAACTTTCACCTTCACCCACACTCCAGATGGGTATTAAAAACTACTTTCCAAACAAAACTGAGGTTTGGCTATATCCATGTTTTACACCTGGGGAGAGCCCTTTGATAAATAAAATAAAATAAAATAAAATAAAATAAAATAAAATAAAATAAAATAAAATAAAATAAAATAAAATAAAAT